>SNQJ01S0110500.1:0-16780 GCA_010110895.2 Picea sitchensis
AAGCTCAGTGAGTGTGTTTGGGGCTAGCTAGTCATGGATGAACTGGATCTTGGTTGGATCCACATGCACACCATTCTGATCAATGATGTAGCCTAGGTACTGGACCCTGTCCATGTCGAAGGAGCATTTTTCCAAGTTGGCATATAGATGGTGTTGCCGCAGGGTGTGTAGAACATGATGAATATGATGCAAGTGTTCCACCCAAGTCTTGTTGTAGATGAGGATGTCGTATAGATACACCACTACAAAATTGTTGGTGAAAGGTCACAGGATATCGTCCATCATCCTCATGAAATTTGTTGGTGCATTTTTCAAACCAAAGGGAATGACTAGACATTCAAAAATACCTTCTTTTGACTTAAAGGCGGTCTTCCATACATCTGTCCACTCTATTGGGACCTGGTGGTAGTCATACTCCACATTAATCTTACTGAAGTATTTTCCCCCCTTGAGCTGATCAAGGAGGTCTTCAATTCAGGGAATCAGGTATCGATTCCTGAATGTGATTTTATTTAGGGCCCGATAATCAATGCAGAGTCTCCAGGTCTTGTCTTTCTTCTGCACCAGCATGATTGGGCTCCCACAAGGCGATGAGTTGGGACGGATGTGCCCCTTGTGGAGAAGTTCTTGGATCTATCGCTTGATCTCCTCATTCTCTAACAGAGAGTGACAATAGACTGGCCCATTGGGTAGTGGTGCGTCGGGGGTCATATCGATGGGATGCTTGACCTGACAGTGCAGTGGTACCCCGGTAGGTGAGGAGAAGATATCTTTGTATTCTTCCACGAACTTATCCACTTGTTTCTGCTGTGTGGAGAGGTTGATCGTGGAGGCCTTGGATGTGGCTGCAATATTTCACTCACTCTGAGAGTGAATCACGAAGAATACAAACTTCCTGGTCTGAGAGATGACCTTCCTGCATTGCTTGGCAGAGATCAAGGAAATACCACTAGGTGGGACTACCTGATGTATCCTGTACAATTTCCTGTCCAAAGTAATAATAACAATGTGAGGCCTAGACTCATATACAACATGACATTTCCATAAATAAGGTTTTCCCAAAAGAACAACACAAACTTCAAGAGGAGAAAAAACACACAATACCTCATCTTTGAAGGGCTTGATGTCGTACGACAAGAGACATTGTTGGCTGACATAGAGGTTTCTTCCTTGGTGGAGCCATCCAATGGTGTAGGGATGTAGGTGTGACGTTGTCGAAAGGGCTAGCCACTTGACAAACTCTCTTGAGATGAGGTTCTTCTGGCTGCCGCTATCAACGATGAAGTGCAGCGGGGTGCCTTTCACCCACATCTGTGAATGAAAGAGGCGCTCGCCTTCCTCTGGCTCGTTTGGTTCACCCGGCTGGATCTTTGTGGTAGCAATGGTGGCACTGGGTTCCATGTCAATGATCCATCTTCCCCTTTCTGGTTCTAACTTGGATTCGAAACATGCATCTGATTCAAAGGCTTTCACCTCAACCACCAACGAATGTTTTGAGCGACAATCAACTGAGTTATGCCAAGGGCTCTTATGGAAGTCGCACCACTTCCCGATATCTTTCTTCATCTTTCTGGTGTCCTTCTTTGCTTACGGATTAGACTTGTTGTCCTAAGGTTGTCCATATTTTCTTTGTCCTTTGTTCTACGGGTTGGGGCTGCCCTTTCTCTGGTTTTGCTGTGAGCGGTTCCCAGGCCCAAATTGTCGTGTCTTTTGTTTAAGCTTCTACTCGATTTTGACAACATATCGATATGTCGCGCCCAAGGATGAGATGTCCAAAAAATCCATTTCATATTTGATGTATCTATGCAAACCACCGCGATACTTGAGCACCAGATGTCACTCAGAATATTTGATACCCATCTTGGTGCACAAGGTATGGAAGATATTTGTGAACTCTGGCATTGCTTGGTCTCTTTCCTGCCGCAGTGTGGTCCATTTTGTATACACGTCGTCATAAATTTTGGCAGGGTAGTATTGTTCCTTAATAACATCCCTTAAGGAATCCCAGGTGACCACGACTATAAATAATGAGGGTTCATCTATTTCCTTTTTCTCACAAAAAGTATCCCATCAATATTTGACATGGGGAATGAATTTGAGGAGTGCAAAAGTAATATTTTCTCTATTCGAAAAGTTATGGACAAAAAAATACCCTTCTAGAAAATTTAACCATTTGTCTACAACATCCATGTCTATCTAACCTTCAAATATAGGAATATCAAAGTTTATTTGTACCTTGAAGGGGGTGGCACCTCCACTCAAGGAAGATGTGTTGCCTGTTGATAGTTCATGAAGGATTTGCACAAAACTATCCATCATCTCGTTCCTCTGTTGCGTGAGGGCTTCCTCGAACAAAATTTTGAAAGGATCTCTTGTCCCATCCTCTTTATTTTATCCCACCATGAGAGGTCACTTGGGCATGCGAGAGATTTTTTCCTCGAGAGAAACAAGCTCGAGACCCAACTCTTTGTACCCTGACCTCGTCGGGGACATGCATTAATAACGACAAGGAGCAGACTTCTCTGATACCACTGATCCAGATTTTATGAGCATAACGAAATGAATATAGATTGTTATTATTCTTAACACAGAAACATAAGGAACAATAAGATAGATACAGTAAAAACAACTTCTATTCAATAAGGAAATATGTTGAAACTGTAAAATGCAGACTAAAAACAAGCTTGCTAGAATGGTGGCGGCTTATCTCTGAGAAGAGATGTGACGGTTGCACTCATTTGCAAGAAGATGGTTACAATGAGGATATCCAAGAATTTTTACAATAAACAAGAATTCCAAAACCCTAGACATCCAAAAACCTAACCCAATGAGATACACGCCAAAAGTCGCGTGGGCCCTGTTGGGGTAAGATAGTACATCAACTTCTCGGGGTTGTAAATTTTGCATACTATGTTTGTTTTAGGCGCACGATAGCCCGTTGGAAAGGTATATCCAAGGACTACACATGTTTCCATCAAACTCTGACTCCATCTATATTATGACTATGTCGAGACCTAAAAACATTGTTTAGGGCCTCAAAATAACCCTGGAAGTTCGGGACCCGAAAACTAGAAAAAAACTACCAAAATGAGGTAGTTGGAATAGGTGGGAGGCCACCAAAATCCATATGGATCATGGATTACCTGTGGTAAAATAGAGCACTGGTTGTAAGAGTAAATAGGTTTTTAAATCACACAGTGGTGGGGTGTCTTTGGTTTTAGGGGAAGATCTCCAAGTAAGTGAAATTGTAGACCTAGACAACCATGCCATTATGGGGGAGTTTGGTGGAAGGAGGGATTCAATGGTATCTCTTCACTCATGGATGCAAGCGGAGTGGAAACTAGTTTTAGACTATGTCCCAGTGGTTCACCTTCTATCCAGAGGGTGGATATTTTTTTTATTCTTACAAAAGACTATGCAAGTAAAGTTCTAAGGGGATGATAGTATTAGGACAAGAATTTGTTGATTGCTAAACCCCGACACCCGTTGTTTGATGCTATGGAGGAGATTCTTACAAGTTTCCCTACTTGGATTAAAATACCTAACTTTCCCTTAGAATTATATTTAGATTCAATACTGAAGGCCATTAGAGATGTCTTAGGTAAATTTGTAGTTGCCGATGACAAATATAAAACTAGAAGTATGCACTTGGTGGCTCAAATTTTGGTTGATTTGGATCCACATCAAGGACTGTTTGAATCTATGGAGTTGGTGATTTGTGATCATTCTTATAATCAACGATTATATTATGTTAACATTCCACTCTGATGCTCTAGGTGCCACCAAGTAGGGAATGTTATGGCATACTGCGACCTTCCCTTTCAAAAGAAACTTTTGGGGCTTGGGTGACAATATTTTGGAGGTAATTTCACTAGTCCCACTAGGGCTCTATAGATATTGGATGCATAGACCTATCCATTATTATTTGTGGAGGAGGAAGGTGGAACTCAACCTATGGAATAACAATTGAATTCGTTGGGTTGTAATACATAAGTTTTATTTAGCAATATTAAGGTTGATTTGGATGCCAGAGAATCACGAGGATTGGTAAATCAGGCTCTATGTTCTATCTGTGGGGATGAATTGGACCTTGCACCCTCTCAGTGGAGCAAACTTAAATACCTTTGGATGAAGATTACTTCACCACATATGGCTCCTTGTAAGCCTATTCCTACTCAAAACCATTCCTTTGTATCGGTCTCTGAACACATTACGTATTGTGTGCCTACCTGCACAAAGGTGTCGACTCCAGTTCCTTCTCTTGGGGGGCTTAATGTCAAAATTACCTTCTAGGAAGGAGGGGGTGGGTTCTATCATTATTAGTCTCTCTAAATATCATAATATTTATCCACTCATGCCTCTAGATCTCATAGACCTATGTATCATGTTTCTACCTCAACCTCTTTTGGTAGAGACCCCTATTTATTGAGGTCTAGGAATTTTTCTTAGTGGAAAGCCTCAGGGGGTTTGGGATTTTATGGACATAAAATACCTATCCCAAACAAGGTGGGGCACAAGTCAACGCTAAAGCATGCCCAATGTGAAATATTGTAGGATAGACAAAAATTAATTTATGGGGTCCTTAGAGTGGGCACAACCTCGGTGATGGGTACCTCATGAAATTCATGTCTATAAATTTTAGGTGCCTATGGGAATATGATAAAAAAAAAAATCCGGAGAGGTTTGTTAATATGGATAGACCAGATATGGTTTTTATACATGAAATGATGGGTCCATATGAAGCCCTTATTGTTGAATTGATGAAACTATTTCTAGGTTGAGTTTTCCAAGGTATGGATTCGGTTGGACATTCTAGAGGTATCATTATAGGGATTTCATCAAGTTTCTCCCTTACAAATTGCTTTTCTATTTTTTCAGGACTACGTATAGAAAATTTCAGTAAGGGATTGGACTGATTGTTCCTTCTTCTCAATTTGTATAGGCCTTATGAGGGGAAGGAGTTTTTATGGAACTGGCTATTTGCTCTCAAGTGTATCAGTTTTGATAATATAATTGTTGGCGGGGACCTAAACATAACACTTGACAAAGAGGAGATTTAGGGATTATGTTCTAGGGAGGAAATGTTGGCAAGTTTTTTTATTGATAAAATGGAATCGACCAATTGGTTCGATGTAGAGCCTATTCATATTTGTCTGACCTAGTGCAAAGTCGAGGAGGAGAGGAAGGGGTTTCGAAGAGATTGAATTGATTTCTAGTGCATTACATATTACTTCATAATTGTGGGCTCTAATAATCATGGGTTGGAAATATTCGATGCTCCGATCACTTTCCTATCTTTTTGGGATTCAACAAGGTATCAAGGAATCCCGAGGTTCCTTTTAAATGAAATCATGTGTGTTATGAGGACAAAGAGTTCCAAAATTTAATACACGATCATTGGAAGTAGTTTTAGAAGGATGTTGAGGCACCTGCTAGTGTTCAGTTCAATGCTTCCCTTCAATTGGTTAAAGATAAAGTCTCTTTCTGAGCTAGGGTTAGGAGAAAACAAAAAGAATAGGATGTCCAAAATGTTGAGTAGTAAATCAAGTATATGTATGCATAGAATCAAGGACACTTGTCCTCCTCCTCAATTCTATAGAATTGTCAATCTTTAAAAATATATTCGAACAAAAATGGTCTTTTATCAGGAGAAAAACTTGGAGGCTCAAGAGTAGGGCACTATGGATTGCAGCGGAGGACCTAACACAAAATATTTTCAAAAATTTTCTAATCATCGGAGGAGTCATAACACCATTTGGGAACTAAACAATTCAAGTGGCAATAAGGTATGAGGTTTCTCAATTTTGGAAACATTGGGAGTGGATAATTTTTCGAATTTGTTTAAGGAACATGAACAAGTGAACATGGGGGATATTCTTAAGCTTATTTCATATTTTTCTAGATTGATTGATGAAGAACAAATTTGTGAACTTTACTAGGGGGTCACTAAACCTAAACTATTAGCCATCATATCCTCATTTAAAAGGGACAAGAGCCCTAGATCGGACGATTGGACAACACAATTATTTGAAGAATTTTTTTATATTATTGGGGATGATTTACTTTGGGTTGTGGAAGAAATGCGATAGACAGGTAAAATGACAAGCAATATCAATTCAACATTCATAACAGTGATAACTAAATTGGACTTTCCTAATACTTTTGATGATTTATGTCAGATAGCATTGTGTAACTTCCTATATAAAATCATATCAAAGGTATTCGTCATCAGGATTAAACCTATTTTATCCATTGTAGTTTCCTTTGAATAATCCAGGTTCTTAAAGGGATGAATCATACATGAAGCCATTGGAAACGCTTAGAGGGTTTGCATACAATTAAAACATAGAATCGCCCTATATTGTTCATCAAAATTGACCTCTCCAAATAATATGATTGTTTTTCATGGATTTACCTTAGATTATTGCTTCTTCATATTGGGTTTGAACTACCTTTGGTGAAATAGATAATATGTTGTGTGAATGCAGTTTCCTTTGTTGTTCTCATCAATGAATCAGGGTCGCCATTCTTCAACTATGCTAGAGGATTATGCCAAGGATGTCCTCTTTCCCCTTATATCTTCTTATTGATTGTTGATGGGATAATAAGGTCCATTGGGGAAGCTAAAAGAGTCAACAAACTTCAAGGGGTAAAGTTGGGTAGAAATGAACATCTTACTCATTTATTATTTGTGGATGATGTGATGATTTTATTCCTTTGTGTAGCATCTGAAGGTCGAGTTATAAAGGACACTTTGGAGATGTTTTGCGATGCAATATGAATGGTGATAAACAAATCTAAATAGACCATTCACTTTCTGAAAGTGAATGAAGGTATTAGGAAAACTATTTTTGTTCATTTTAACTTCATCTCAGCTGAATTAAGGGATGGGATTAAATATATTGGTTTCTCTCTTAAACCAAACAATTACAATGTATCTCATTGGAAATGGATTTTGACTAGAATTGAGAGGAAAATCAATTTATGGTGTAAATCTTGGATGTCTCGAGGTGGCAGAGTAATTTTGATTAAATTTTTGATCGAGACCATACTAATGTATTGGCACATTGTAGCTCTTATCCCAGAAGGAATTATTAATCATATCAGGAAAATCTATTTTAATTATTTATGTAAGGGAATTTCTAAGTATTTGGGATCTCACTTGGAAAACTAGAAAACTCTGTCAAAACCTAAAAGTTGTGGGGGTTTGGGTTTAAAGTATTCATGGATTTTCGGGAAGGACTTGACAACAAAATTTCTCTAGGTCATTTGACAAGAGATGTCCTTTGGAAAAGGATACTGATTCACACCTATATTTCCCCTGATAATGTACTAGATTGGATATGAAGAAGATGGAAAAGTACAAAAAATGTATTTAATCAATGGTATGCTCTCATATTTTCCTTTCCTATCATTGAGAACCTCTTGTCTTGGAAGGTTGGTATAGGAGAATTGGTAAGGATCGTGATGGATGTTATTTTAGGATGTGGTGACAATATCTTTCTTCCTGGAGTTCTTGTATCTCACTTGGAGCTTGGTCGCTATACACTAAATAGAATTAGTGATGCGACACACATGACTATCTAGACACAGGGGTGGCTCTTTGATGTGGATCTTTCTCTGGATATAAGATGAAAAAATCACTAGACTATCTTCATATTTGAACTACTCAAGGCCCATGTATTCTTGATAGAATTAGAGGATGAAATTTTTTGGTCTTATAGTAGTGCAGGGAGTATTTATTAGGCAAAGTTTAGTTATTTGGCTATGCAGGATCTAGGTGGAGATCCTAGTTGTTAGTGGTTCAAAAAAATGTGGAAAACAAGGGGACCTTTGCAAGGCACTCTGTTTTTCTGGATGGTGTTAAAAGGGAAAGTGTTGACCTGGGACATATTACAGTTGCATAATAAACATGGTTTGAGATTGTGATATTTATGTAAGAAGTGTGATGATCCAACATGCATATATTTTTGGACTACTCTTTTACTTGTTAAGTTTGTATAGAGGTTGAGAGTCAGCTAGGAATAATTCATTTATGGGACAAGGGATCCATTTCCAATTTCTTTCGTGAGTTTTTCTCTCGTCTCGATCTGAAAGCATTCATGGTGGTTCCCATTTTGGTTGCATGGGGGATATGGTTGACCAGAAATGATAGTCTATTTGAGGATAAGGGACACCCTACATTCAAGGTATCACAACCTTCAATCTCCCTTCTCAATTTCTACAAGCCTGTATTGAAGCGAAAACAACCCAGGGTAGTCAATGAAGTGGCAATCAAGAGATATATGGAATGGGGATTCTTTGATAGGGCATGCCAAGGATCAGGAAGAACCATGGGATTGGGATTTATTCTTCATTTCTATGAGTTTCATTATGTTCTTGGTAACGAAAATTTGGGTCAAGGGACCAATAAATTAGAAGAATTCAAAGCCTTATTCTTGCTACTCAAACTGGTTGTGTTCAGGGATGTTCTTGAATTCCACGTTTCTGGAGACTGAAGTTGGATATTGATTGGATTTGAAGGAGGAGGTTTGAATTATTAATTTGGGCCTTCAAAAAATTGCAGATCAATTTCATGAGATCTCTGCATTGCTTAATCATATTAGATTTTTTCATATTCGAAGGGATCTTAACACTGTTGCTAACATACTTTCCAAAGATGTTTTACTTCTCATCAAAGATCATTTTTTTTCTGAAAGAATTATTTGATGGAGGTTTTCTCCCTAGAAGAGATGAATTACTTTTTGATATGTAATCTCTTTTGCTAGTTTAGTCTTTTGGTAGAACATAACCTGTGTAAATGTTTTTTTTGAAAAGGACTATCATGGATTGTAGTCTATATTTTTATGAACTTGGTGATTTGGATTTCATCAAGCCATTGGATAGACTTATTCATTAGTTGGAGCTAGAACTCGACTACTTTTTTGTATTATGCGCTTTTGCACCTAAGGATTGTACCTTCCATTTACTCAATAGAAGATACATTTTTTTTCCCTGGGAAAAAAATATAAGTGCACCAATTCATTTGATATGATTTATGTGCACTAACCAAAAAAACCTCCTCTAAAACCTCTAACTGCCCACCTCCACTAGTCACAAAAACCTTCACTAAAAGATGTTTTCCTTGTATTTCTCTAATTTGCATTTAGTTGGGATTTGAATTGTATTTACATTCACTAGTTCAATGGAAGTAGTGTTCATCATCCTCTTCGCTTCATTCTTCTTTGGGAATGGTGCTTGATCATCCAATGGTTATTTTATTGCATTTAACATTAATCTTTGTATCCTTCATTGTTCTCTTTGGTTGGGCACACCCTCTCATTTTTTGCACTTTAGTGAAATTACATTGGCACTTCACTCTCATTTTCATTCTCCTTTGTTTCAACTCATGAACACTCTTTCTTCATTCACTCTATGTACATGAAAGCCTTTGTAAGCATGTGGTACTAGCATAACATCATGGTTATACCATGATACATGTGACATAAATGATGATAAAATACCTTGGCACCCTAATAACTCTTTAAATGAATCATACAAACAAAACTAAGAATAAATGGTTAACGAGGAATGTGAATGCTTTGTTAACATAAAATGGTTAAAACTGACATAAATAAAAATTTATGAATAAGAGAAGCATGAGATTTATTTTCCTCTTACAAATGCACACTTACAAATGCACAATGACATCTTAACAACCTTCATTCACTTGTGGCAAGAGAAACAATACTCAAATTCACCAATTAAACAATTTCCCATCAAGTAACATTGTTTAATAAATTCCCTTTGTTTTTTTTAACAAAGCATAGTACTTATGATTTGGTAGACAACTATGCCTTGAAACCAATTGATTTATATAAAAATCAGTATGACAAATATGATTCCACACTCAAATTTTTCCCAACTATCACCCAATGTTCCATATTGACTCTAGAGAGCTCTCTTTCCTACACAACTTAATAACGTAAAGTAAAAAAATAAAAATGAATTTTTAAAACATCTTGTACAACAAATAATGGTTTTATTAAGTATGTAAAATCACATTTGAGCATTAGAAATGGCCGACTAAGATCTATTGGCAAGTTTTTTTTCCATCCATGCTTGCCTGAGAAGAAAACAAGCAACACACAAGCAAATCACTTGGTATGAAGACTTGATACCAAATCTCTTGGTACAAAGACTTAATGCCAAATCAATTGGTATGAAGTCTTAACACTAGATATATTAGAAGGAAGGGAAAACATGCAATCACTTAGAAGGCATTTCTCAAAAGGAAAGGCAAGTGTGCAAATCATTTGGTACAAATTGCTTGGTATGAAAGTTAAGAGTGTAGATTGCTTAAAAAAGGAAGGGAAATAAAGCAAATCAGTTTGAACAAATCATGTAGGAGGCATTGCTTAGAAGGAAGGGAAAGTATGAAAATCACTTAGAGCAAATTTCTTGGTGTGAAAGGAAAGTGCAAATTGTTGAGAAGGAAGGGCAAACATGTAAATCACTTAGAACAAATCGCTCATAAGGAATTTATTAGAAGGAAGGGAAAGCATGTAAATGTCTTATAACAATTTTTTTAGTACAAATCACTTGGAAGATAAGAGTTATTACAAGGTGAGGTGAGCAATTTTCCTTGGGGAATAACTTCACCAAAAATAGAAGTCAATGACCAAGCTAATGAAACTAGCTCAAATTGTTTGGAAATAGAAGAGGGGAAAAGTCATTTGGAAGAGAATTCAAATTGCAGCTTGAAGTGAAAGAGGAATCTTCTCGCCAAAGTTGGAAACCAAAATAAAAAACTTAGCAAACTCATTCACTTGACTCAGAGACTACATGAATCAAATGTAATAGAAAAAAATGCCAGAAAGATTGAAAATGAGGCATTGGGGCCTCCCTAGACAAAAAATATATTTGTATAATAATTCCATGGAAAGATGAGCTCATCTCCATGGTTTTACCATCATAATAATCTTTCAACAAGTGTTAAGATCCCTGGGAAGAGTTATTAACAAGATATAAACACAAATTCCATAGTTTTCCCCAAATGGGTGAGTTGATAAAATACATTATCATGAAAAAAAAATCTTCTAAACCACCACAAGATCAGCTTGGTGTACAGTCTAAAATGGTGCAGTGGGAATTATGCTAAAAATTGAAACAACCCACAATTAGCTGAAAATTGTCGGGAAGCCATTTTTGACCTTTTGATAATTGTTCTCTCTCATATAAAAGAGAGGTTTAGACTTCTTCCCCTTGTTTTACCCTCATTAATGTATGGCAACAACTGCAAAAGAACCAATCTTAATCCAATTGCATTTTTTTATTACTTAGACAATGACTAACCAAATACATCAATTATCATACAATTTTCTTTCACAGATTGTCTTATTTCTAACCTATGTTGCTTTCTTAATTGTTTTCTCCATCATCTTGCAATAACAACTTACCGTGCATTTAATTTTCTTAGGCCATTAAGACTAGCGAGACATGAACATCAATTGAAGAGAATATATTGTATTTAATAGTAACAAGTTGATTAATATCAATTTCAACACTAAATTAATTAAACTTTTGATGTTGAAGCATTGTGACTATAAGCATTTGTTTATCCAATGCTTTCAAATCCTTTGCATATCCTTTTTTGTACATTTACACTAATCCATGTCAATCATAAAGGGAAATTTATCTTGGAAAAAACATTCATAATAGACAAACCATCCAACACAAGATCATCTGAGTAATTACTTGACTTAGATCACTTCACGAAGTCATATGAAGCATCCAAACAACATCATAACATATCAACATTGAGAGGTGAATCAATAAATATTAAGCCAAGATTCATTCAATAGTAATCCAAACAATGTTATAACATCAATCATTCGAACATAAGAGATTCAAAAGAATAATTTGATAAACCAATCAAATAAACTAATCCAAACAATGTTATAACATCAATCATTCCAACATAAGAGATTAAAAAGCCATGATTCATTCAATAGTAATCCAAACAATGTTATAACATCCATCATTGAAACATAAGAGATTCAAAAGGATAATTAGATAAACCAATCAAAAAAACTAATCCAAACAATGTTATAACATCAATCATTCCAACATAAGAGATTCAAAAGAGTAATTAGAGAAACCAATCAAAGAAACTAAGTACATCCAATGGTATCAATTACATGTGAATCCACATTAAATATTCAAAATCCAAATTGGTGGAAAAAAATTGAGCAGTCCCCAACCAAGGGTTTATTAAGGGTATCAACACTCTCATAACAATATAACTAAAAATATATTATTATTATTATTATTTATTTGTATTATTAATTTTATATATAGTTATTTTTAATATGTAACTTAAGCTTGTAAAGATTATTTTCCATTTTAATTTCTAAGGTTATTTTTACTAAAATGTTTAGTACTAATTTAAAAGAAATATAATAATATATTGTATAAATTATTGCATCGAGAGTAACTAGGTGTTCTACAGCTTAATATGGGGGAGATATTGTCACATGATGTTAGATTAGGTAACATTTAATAATAATAATAATAATAAAGTAGGTTCAATTAAAAAAACTAAATAATTATGTACCTACATATTTAGATAACAACATAAATTAAAATTTACACATTAAGAAATTTGATCCCTCTCCACTCTTTTCTAAAGCTCACTATGAAGGAGATATTAAAGCATTAGTGTTATGTTGGGTTGGATAAAACTACACTAAAAAAAAATTGACTCAATTAAAAAAAAATAACAATAAAAAAAAAAATTGACTCAATTTAAAAAAACAATTAAACTCACCCTAAAAATTGGCATAGAATGAAATAATAATAAGAAAAATTAAGATGAATCTATTCTAATAATATAAAACACAAATTCAACTTACTTAATTCTTAAAATATTTTAAATTTTTAAATTTTCAAAAAAAACATGGTAAAGAACCATAATAGTCTTCCACTCCCTTGGAATTAAAATTGATAGTCTTCCACACACTTGGAATTAAAATTAAAATTTTGATGGGATAATTAAAAGAAAGGACTTGCTATAAGGAGAGAAGCAATATGAGATAGTGAATGGAAAATCAAAGATTTTTAATTTCTTTCGAAATTATTTTTTAATAAAATAAAAATAAATGTTTTTAAAAAATAGTAAAATTAAATTTATAAAATATAAAAGTAAAAAGTGATTCCAAAATTATTATTAAGAAAAATGTTTGTAATACTTTTAAAATACAATGAAATAATATATATATTTGGATTTTTGGGTATCTCTTTATGACTAAATTCATTGTAGATCTAGCAAATAAAACTCACACCTTAATCGATTGAGTTAACTAAAATTATAAAACAATTTAATTATATAAAAATACATAAAAATATTATTTTAATACATATTCAAAAGAAAAAAAAAACTAAAACAATAAAAGATAGAAAAAATAAAATTAAAGATACAATTAAAAAAAATAGTTGTCAATGTAAAGAATACATTGAGTAGAAGGAAGTGCTTAAGTCCATATGCCAAATCCTAATATATTTTTAGAAGGTGTGTAGTCTTAATCCCTTACCCCCTATTATTAATTCCTACTTTGAATTTATCTATGCACATCCTGTAACAACCCTCGTCGTTACGACAACATGCAACGCATAACAAGTGCAATTTTTTTTATTTTATTTTTTAAGCTGGAAGGTAACAACGACAAACACTCAACATCGCAACACGACGACGAACACAATGCATGAAAACCACACAACAACAAACATAACGACCTAACATACTAGCACATTAAGCAGCTGGAAGCAACGTACGGCATTCAATCAGATGAAGAATAAAAACGACTACCTGCATGTCCTACCCTGCAATGGTTAGGACCTCCAAGACACATAAGCAACGCTCAAGCCCAGGTTCCCATCGATTTTGACCATTTAAGGTTTCAAGGTTGGCGACTGTTATGAGGAACAAGGAGGTGTCTACATCATGCCCAACACAAGCAGACCAAGCCTACTAAGCTAAGGACAATCATCACAACAACCCAACGCAACCAATATTAATGACACAGGTAACTAGAACCCTTACAGTGAGCAATAAACCAATCACATTAAATGTTTACAAACCAAGTACAAACATCAATTATAATGAACAACAACACCCTCAACGAGAAGCGCATGACCCAAGCCTGGCATCATATGCGCTTATTGATCCATGCACGTAATGATCCTAACTCAAGGAATCATGTCACCACATCGTGACAAGCGTGCAAGGAACCCAAGCGCAACGTAAAAAGGGGAATATATCCCTCAATCAAACACAAATCCAATGTTGTTTGAAACCAACTAGCATGATCACACATTAAACAAAACTATAATGAAAGCACTCTAATCGATCAAGCCAAGCCAGGCGCAAAGAAATCTTCACACAACAAGGTTAAAATTTGCATCTATCTAGAAGAGTCTTGAAGGCATTTTACTATCATAGTACTATTCAAGCTCAAGCATCCAACCTCAACTACTATGAAAACTTATGGAAGGGCTTCCTTGCCTTCCTTTAGAATAAGACAACCCTTTAAACCTCAAAAGAATAAAGTGACTTATGATTAGTAATTACAATTTGTCCGAGGAGGGTTCCATTGATGACACTAAAGAATCTTACATGTCCTTAATTAGTTCCTGTTGTAAGGGAAAAACAACTATTAATGCGATAAATACAATGATCATCATTAACCACTAATCTGATGCAAGCAACTTGTTAAACTATTGAAGGATTAAACACCATAACCATAATGGAATTATTTTAACGGTGGTAAAAAGAGACGTTTTAATCTATCAAGGACATAATTACCATAATCATCGTTCCACCGCTACAACTGTTATATATCCTACTTATTCAATTCGTTCAACACAAAATCACTGTTTCATTGCATCTCTGCCCAATTTCTCTGATCACAAATTAACTATTAAAACAACGCAAAGAAATTAAACGATTCTAAGGGATAAATGATATTCATAATTAATTTATGATAAAACTGTGTAATCACATTTGAACTGAACCATAAAAGTTGATGCAGAACTATTAACTATTAAACTGTCACTAAAATTGAACTATTATACGCACAAAATCAATGGGACTATCTAGAGTTGATGCCTAACTATTAGAACTATTATAGTGTTGGTCATAATTAACCGTTGTGTGACTTCTAGAATCACCATTAAAAGGGAACCATTAATCTGAAGAAAATCTTATTAAATCGATAGAGATTGTTAATCAATTTATTGTTAGGAACGATTAAAATCACAAAGGGCATGATGGTTGTTTTATTCGCAGCCATAATCACAAGTTTTCACAACATCTATAATAAGGCAATAATTGTTAGGTTAAAAGAGACTGTTGCAATTACAAAATTACCAGTCCGTAAATGGAAACTCATCAAACAAGAGATATTTAAATAATTAAAAATCATTGATTAGAAATATTAAATTGCCCAAGAAAACTCAGAAATTCGTGGATAAAAAAAAACAAAGGAAATGTCAGAATATGAAGAAAAGGGGACCGCCACTGGCCAATTAAATAAAAGGGTTCACAAGCATAAAACACCATGATTACACTCTGCGTGCACGAGGTAGGTGAAGCATTACTCAGAAAATGTGGACAGATGAGGAGGGAGAAGAGGCGAATCTGCAGGGACCCATCCCAGGAGGGCAGAGCGTAGAGAGAGATCAACCAAATTTTCGCTGTGACAACAACAATTCACCAGGTGGGAAACACACCTCTAGGAATTCATCGTTTCATCGAGCGAGATCAGTCAACAACTGATTGTTCCCATTTTAAACCTGCAGGCTAGGCATCACGAAATTTGTGTGTGAAGGAAAAATAAAAATGAATTGTTGGTCTCCCTGGGTCGCGCGGCACCATCATCACAAGTTTTAGGTGTGAAGGGAAAACAAAATGAAATGTTAGACTGCGCAGAGATGTTGGTCTCCTTGGTCACGTAGCCCAGTTGTCACAGGTTTTAGGTGTGAAGGAAAATGAAATAAAAATGAAAAGATGGTCTACGCAGAGATACTGTGCGCACTTCTAGCTAGAGGGAAAAACAAAGATCAAGGGTTGCGAAGAGATAAGAATGGTTGAAAGCACCAATGGATTAAACAATTTTCAGGAAAGGGGTGGGTGTAGCTTCCGTGTGGCTACAAAATATAGACATAAATGAAAACGTGATGCTCCATACATATATATCTAATTAATGTGTAAAAATAAAAGAACAATTAGCTTAGCAATCAGGACGCCCAACATTAACAAGAATTATTTGAGGGTGTGACAAGGAAAACTAGATTCACAAAACTTAAGAGAGGAGTGAGCCAATGGAGCATCAGAGCGTTATGCACTCACAACAGCTATAAGGTAGTCATTCCTATACCAGAGATTAATTATACTGAAAACCTACTACACGAACTGAAAACTAACATACTACTAACACCGGATCATTCATTGAGAGTATACTCAACTAGATTTATTTTTATTGCAGATTACAAATATACTGAGATTACCCAATCCATTTTGCAATTATCATAACAATACATATGCCAGAAAACAAATGACAAGAAGACGTCACGAGACTACCACAACCATGCTAGTATAGTTTAATCATATTACAATTAACAATTTTACCCGAAATACTTGGACCGACGATGACGAATCTGAAGTGGATGTCCCGCACTTGCACTTCGTCCAACTCTCGCTTGTCAACCGCTAAGATCTCACCGGTACCTCCCAACCAACGCT
>SNQJ01S0110500.1:16813-28994 GCA_010110895.2 Picea sitchensis
CAAAGAGGCCACACACACAATACCAGAGAATGCTAGCTCTTAGCTCGACTCGCAAGGTCGAGCTACCACTCATTACTCGAGCAAGGTATCCCAACTCCCACAAGAGAAATTCTGTCAAGATAAAATTTCGGCATCGTAATCGTACGCAAACCAGACGTGCCCATACTCCTCCTCCGCCATCCTTTTTATAGTGTTTTCTTAGTGATTAGTTTCCCAAACCCTCATTAGATTATTTTTATTAAATTTAATTATGTAAACCTCCCCCGTACACATGTCACCCAATCCCTCAGTTGCACCAAAAAATCAATTTTATTAATTAATTAAATTTGCCTATTTCCCTCACCCACCTAAAAGCGTTCCTAAAAACGCTCCTCGATGTCCCTTTATTCCCTTACATTTCTTAAATGATTTATGCCTTACTTAAAGCCTAGTTGAGTTCACAGATAGAAAGTTCCAAAGGCTAGATCCCCTACTAACTTAAACATTCCCCTTTTTCTTTAAGTTTCCCATTTTCTTTAAGTTTCCCTTTTTCTTTAAGTTTCCCCTTTTTTTTTTAACTAAGTTCAAAATTAGCAAGTTTAGACAAAAACAACCATTTACCCTTTTAATAATTTAATCCTCCATTATAATTTTTACTTTAATAAATAATGTTTGAATTTTCTTTACCCCCTTCTTGTTACATGTCTATTTATTTATTTTTATTTTTTTTCACTTGTTCTACTTAGACCTAGGTTTTAATTTCACTAGGTTGGGCGATAGTTTTTAAGAGAAAAATTAGTTATTAATATTTATTCATACCATCATCTATTTTAGGTCCAACCAGGTCCTAATGAGGCATATTTTTCTAGGTAATAGGTTTATTAACTTACTTGAGTTAAAATCGCGACGTGCCCTTCAAGACGCACTACGTGCTCCAAGGGTGCCACGGGCTTGCATTCCTATTTTATTTGCACGACGTGCCCTTCAAGATGCACTACATGCTCTAAGGGTGCCACTCGCCTCTTGACTGAATTTGGTAGATGTCAAACCCCTGGAGTTAATACTCGGTCAAGTGATCTTATGGGAGACTAAGGGCCTCTAAGGAATAAAGACTCTACCTTATTTCACACCCCTTAGAATCATCATGAGAATCTATCACAATCTACCCTCATGGCATCGTGGATATCTCGAACTAGGTAATCATTGACCTACAATTCGAGCCATGGTGGGAGTGCTATTAGGTTGCAGCAGGGCTGCTGCCACACCTCTCCCTCAACGTCTATGCTGCCACACCTCTCCCTCAACGTCTATGGTTTTCGTGCATGACCTCTTTACTCCAAATGTGAGTCTGGTTGGAAAGATATCGTCAGCCTACATCCATCAACGAAATATGTCCGCTATAACAATCAACATCATAATATCTAGTCATTCGTCACATCTGTAATATCAAAGACAGTCAAACCATAACAATCCACTCCCTGACTCGATCCAGAGTCCAAGGAGATCCATCGATGCCATTGGCATCCTCTAACGTCTAGAGTCTTGCACACTTAGGAGAACCCATTCAATAGCACCTGTCAATGTAAATATAGCAAAAATAACATATCATCAAATCCACAATATCTCATAATCATAATCAAAACAACCAATCGTATAAAGAACCAGATCACTTGCACGAAAGTGTCCTGAAAGAATAAGTTCGCTCATTGCGCACAAGGGCGGGATGTTACATACACCCCCTCTTGTTTTAAACTTCATCCCGAAGTTTCACAATATGTAAGTGCTGAAATAAAGTGTATGACAATATCATATGTCTAGCTATCAAACAAAAATGGAAACTGTTGACGCATATCATATGCATCCTCCCAGGTCCTTGAGTGCGAACTATAGTTGTCCCATTAGACCTTGACCTAATCTATTGTTCGATGTCGTAGTTGTTGAATGCGATGGTCCAGAATGCCGATTAGATTGGTCGTGAGTGCACCCTCATCCGATACCTGCAAGGAACTCATGTCAATAACATGTGTAGGATCACTAACATAATGTCTCAAAACATATACGTGAAAAACATCATGCATACACCTGAAAGAATCAGGAAAGGCTAGTTGATAGGACATGGGCCCCTTCCTTTCCACAACCTCAAAAGGTCCAGTGAACCTAGGAGAGAGTTTATCACCCATTCCAAACTTATCGAACTCTTATGCAGTTCCACTCGCAAGAAGACTCGATCGTCGACTTCATAACTACGGTCGACACGATGCGCATCGACATAACTCTTCTGCCAATCCTATGCTTCCTTTATCCTTTGTATTATGGTTTGCATTTGGTATTCCATTTCTTGGATTGCTTCTAGTCCCACCAGGACCCTATCCTCAAGCCGATCCCAACTCAAAGGCATCCGACATGGTCACCCGTAAAGAAACTCGAAAGGCGCCATCTTAATGGTGCTTTGATAATTGTTGTTATATGCAAATTATACCAGTGGCAAGAATTCTTCCCAATGCTTCTATTTGTCCATCACGTACATACACAATATATCCTCCAATATTTGGTTTGTTTGCTCGGTCTTCCCATATGTCTCTGGGTGATATGCGGTACTAAAGTTAATTTGGGTTCCCAAGGCCTCTTGGAAACTAGTCCAAAATCATCCTATAAACATTGATCCTCGATTATATATAATCCTCTTAGGCACGCCATGCAGCCTCACAATATCGTTGATGAAAACTCTAGCTATGTCAGGTGCCTGATATGTCGTACACACAAGAATAAAATGAGCACTCATCGTCAGAGTGTCGACTACCACAAAAATCGAGTTGTGTCTCCTTGTTGTTAGTGGCAATCCAATAATGAAATCCATCGAAATGACCTCCCATTTAGATTCTAGAATAGTCTGTGGTTGTAGTAATCCTGCCAGATGTCTATGTCCAGCCTTCATCTGCTGACATTCTAGACATCTTTCCACATAGTTGACTATGTCTGCCTTCATCCCTTTCCAGAAGAATAAGGGCTTAAGGTCTGCCCTCACCTTCGTGACTCCAGGATGATCCATGTACAATGCTCTATGAGCCTCATTTAGGATAAAACTCCTCAACTCGTCGTTGAGTGGTACGTAAATCCGTTTATTAAATCTCAATAATCTGTCGTTGTCCACAATAAATCCCTCAAATTTTGGTACCATTATGGTGTTTTGTTCGATAAAATCCTGGACCTCTTTGCACCAGTCATCGTCGTGTTGTAAAGTTAAAATATTTTCATGTAGATTCCTCTGAAGAGGCATCATAGAAAATATGTCTTGTCTCTGACTCAACGCATCAGCCACTTTGTTCACTGTTCCTTTCATGTAAGTAATCTCGAAATCATACTCGCTAAGCAATTTCGACCAACGCCTTTGTCACGCGTTCAAGTCACTTTGTGTAAAGATGTGTTGTAAATCATAGTGGTTCGTTTTTAGTTTGAATTTTCGTCCAATAAGGTAGTGTCTCCATATTCTCAAGGCATAAACAATGGCTAACAACTCCAAATCGTGTGTTGCATAGTTCTCCTCATGCCTTCTCAACTTTCTCGAGATGTAAGCGATCACTCAATCGTCTTGCATCAAGACTCCGCCTAAGCCTTCCTTGGATGTGTCAGTGCATACCAAGAAATCCTAGTCCATGTCAGGGACCTTTAGTATCGGTGTTGTCTTCAATAACTTCTTGAGCCTCCAAAATGCTTCTGCGCATTTCTCGGTCCAAACAAACTTCTTTCTCTTCTTCCGCAATTCTGTAATCGGATTTGCTATCTTCAAAAAACCCTCGACGAACCGTCGATAGTATCCCGCTAAACCCATGAAGCTAAGAACTTCTGGGACATTCGTTGGCGCAGGCCATTCCATAATAGCCTTGACCTTTGTTGTATCCACAACGATACCTTTGTCGGAGATGACATGCCCTAATTAATGAATCTTCGATTGATAAAACAAGCATTTAGACAGTTTCCCAAACAATTTGTTCTCTCGCAAACACTGTAGTACCAAGCACAAGCGCTCGTCATGCTCCTCCATCGTCTGAGAATATATCAAAATATCGTCAATGAATACTTGGACGAAGTTGTCCAAGTATTCGCGGAACACCCCGTTCATCAAGCTCATAAATACCCAGGGGCGTTTGTCGGCCCAAACGATAAAACAATAAACTTGTAATGTTCAAACCTTGTCTTAAAGGAGGTCTTAGGGATGTCTTCCTCCTTGATTTGTAACTAGTGATACCCTGATCTCAAGTCGATCTTCGAAAACACTGTCGCGCCCTTCATCTAATCAAATAGATCGTCAATCCTTGGCAACAGATATTGGTTCTTGATTGTTTCCATGTTCAATTGACGGTAGTCAATGCAGAGTCTCCACAACCCATCCTTCTTCTGTATGAAAATAACAAGCGCACCCCACGATGATACATTTGGACGTATAAGTCCTAGGTCCAAGAACTCCTTCAGTTTCATTTTCAACTCCTGTAACTCAGGGGTCGACATTCGATAAGGCGTTCTTGCCATCGGTTCCATTCTCGGTTTTAGGTCGATGGTAAATTCCAATTCCCTCTCTGGCGACATCCCAGGTAACTCCTCTAGGAAGACATCCTCATACTCTCACACCACCGGAAGGTTTTCTATACCTTCCGCTACACCCTTATCGTTTAACACAAGGATCACATTTAGCTTACATCCCTTGTGCATTCTCTTCCATAGCTGTAAGGAAGAGATGAACCTCAAGGAAACTCCCTGGTTCCGACCTACAATCACATGTCTCTATCCCTCATCATCGACCAAGATCAATTGTTTCGTCTTACAGTTGAGTATTGCCTCATTAGATTCCAACCAATCCATACCAATCACGATGTCATAAGACCCTAATATCGTGACGTACAGGTTGGACCTTGTGACAATTTTGCCCAGGTTAAGGCTATAGCCTGTAACCTTCCCCCCAACCTTATGTTTGGCTCTCGAAGCCATTTCTACAAAGCTAAACTCATCCTCTTCTACTGCCTTTACCTTAATTCTTTTTAGCACTGCACCAGAAATAAAACTCTTTGTAGCACCTGGATCTATTAAAATATTAAGGGTCTGGTCAGCGACGATACCTGACGTCTCGAGCATAGTCGACTAGTGCTCTGCCTGGCGGTTATTCACCGATGCATGAATCCGTTGAGCCTTGCCCAAATCTCCCACGGTAGTGGGTCCGACTGATCTAGATGCTCTGGTCCTCTCAACTGGGCATTCACGCTGGTAATGTGGCTCTCCACGTGTCCAACACCCTTTCTTCAGTTCAATACTCTTGGTACCTGAAGTAGAAGTCGACGACCTGTCGACTTGGAACCCTGGTCTGTTTTGCTGAACATGCCAAAACTGCTATTGTTGCGGTCAACGCTGTTGCTGGTGCTATGGTCCTCTATAAGGAGTCCGCCGCTGAGACGTTGGTCGTCGCGGTGTAGAGAAAGTGGATCCTCTCTGGATGCCATGATATCCTGGTGAATGTCTAGCTGGTGTCTGATGTTGTTGCACACCAGATGACACCTGTCCCGCTGGTCTCGCTGGAGTCCTGCTCTGACCCCCACTGATAAGCTCCTCCTCTGCTATGAGGTCCTTCTAGACAACATCATGCAAGGTTTGAGGCATCAAGATCCTCACCTTTGCACGAATGTTGACATTAAGGACAAACATGAACTTGTTGACCTTAAGTTTCTTGGTATTCAGGTGCAGAGAATACTGAAGAAACTCTATGAAACGGACCTCGTACTTGGGCACCGTACGACCGCCCTGTTGCAAGGCGTTGAACTCGTTGAGATGACGCTCAATGAATTCCTCAGACAGATACCTCTCCTAGAACCGTTCCTTGAACAGTTCCCATGACACATCTTCGCCTTCCATGTTCAATTGTGGCAAGAGTGTCTTCCACCATAGAAGAGCGCTCCCCTTCAGTTGAAATACCACCATGCGAACCTTCATGTTGGAGGTATAGTCACGAAGTGAAAAGCACATCGCCATATTCTCCAACCGTGCTTCGGCGGTTGCGCCTTCCGGAGCACCAAAGAACTTGGGAAACTTGACCTTCTCGAGTTCGCGGTGAATGCTACAAGTACTGACTAGGGCGCGCGGTGGACCCTCAGGTGGTGTGGACGTCCTAGCCTCATCTCTATCCAAACGACTAATCAGTGCCTCATACATCCTCTAGAAGGACCTCATCAACCCAACCACATCACCCACAACTATCTATTCCTTCCCGACAACCTGTTCATCTCCCTAGGGGTTAGACCCCTCGGGTGTGGATGCTACTGGGGGCATCGCGCCTCCTCCCCTAGCACCCCGTCATTTGCCTCCACGACGTCCTCTAACCATTATTACCTGCACTAATACAAATCAATTTAATTAGCGACATTTATAATCAAATATCTAATTAATGGAAGCCTTAGTGATCCCAAGTCGCGGGTCGAACCGACTCTGATACCATATGTAACGAACCCTATCGTTATGACAACATGCGACGCATAACAAGTATATATTTTTTTTTAAGCTGGAAGGTAACAACAACAAACACTCAACATCACAACACGACGACGAACACAATACATGCAAATCACACAACAACAAACATAACGACCTAGCATATTGGCACATCAAGCAACTGGAAGAAACGTACGACATTCAATCAGACGAAGAATAAAAATGACTACCAGCTTGTCCTACCCTGCAATGGTTAGGACCTCCAGGACACATAAGCAACACTCAAGCCCAGGTTCCCATTGATTTTGACCATTTAAGGTCTCAAGGCTGGCGACTGTTCTGAGGAACAAGGAGGTGTCTACATCCCACCTGACACAAGAAGACCAAGCCTACTAGTTAAGGACAATCATCATAACAACCCAACACAACCAATATTAATGACACAAGTAACTAGAACCCTTACAGTGAGCAATAAACCAATCACATTAAATGTTTACAAACCAAGTACAAACATCAATTATAATGAACAAAAACACCCTCAACGGGAAGCGCATGACCCAAGTCTGGCATCATATGCGCTTATCGATCCACACACGCAATGATCCTAACTCAAGGAATCATGTCACCACATCGTGACAAGCGCGCAAGGAACCCAAGCACAACGAAAAAAGGGGACTCTAGCCCTCAATCAAACACAAATCCAATGTTGTTTGAAACCAACTAGCACGGTCACACATTAAACAAAACTATAATGAAAGAACTCCAATCCATCAATCCAAGCCAAACACAAAGAAATCTTCACACAACAAGGTTAAAATTTGCATCCATCTAGAAGAGTCTTGAAGGCATTTTACTATCCTAGTACTATTCAAGCTCAAGCATCCAACCTCAACTACTATGAAAACTTATGGAAGGGCTTCCCTACCTTCCTTTAGAATAAGACAACCCTTTAAACCTCAAAAGAATAAAGCGACTTATGATTAGTAATTACAATTTGTCTGAGGAGGGTTCCATTGACGACACCAAAGAATCTTACATGTCCTTAATTAGTTCCCTGTTGTAAGGGAAAAACAACTATTAACACGATAAACACAATGATCATCATTAACCATTAACCTGATGCAAGCAGTTTGTTAAACTATTGAAGTATTAAATGCCATAACCATCATGGAATTATTTTAACGGTGGTAAAAAGAGACATTTTAAGCTATCAAGGACATAATTACCATAATCATCGTTCCACTGCTACAACTGTTATATATCCCACTTATTCAATTCGTTCAACACACAATCATTGTTTCGTTGCATCTCTGCCCAATTGCTTTGATCACAAATTAACTATTAAAACCGCGCAAAGCAATTGAATGATTATAAGGGATAAATGCTATTCATAATTAATTTATGATAAAACTGTGTAATCACATTTGAATTGAACCATAAAAGTTGATGCATAACTATTAACTATTAAATTGTCACTAAAATTGAACCGTTATAAAACTATTATAAGCACAAAATCAATGGGACTATCTAGAGTTGATGCCCAACTATTAGAACTATTATATTGTTGGTCATAATTAACCGTTATGTGACTGTTAGAATCACCATTAAAACATAACCATTAATCTGAAGAAAATCTTATCAAAGAGATAGAGATTGCTGATCAATTTACTGTTAAGAACGATTAAAATAACAAAGGGCATGATGGTTGTTTTATTCGTAGCTATAATCAAAGCATTTATAATAAGGCAATAATTGTTAGGTTAAAAGAGACTTCTACAATTACAAAACTATCAGTCCGTAAATGGAAACTCACCAAACAAGAGAATATTTAAATAATTAAAAATTGTTGATTAGAAATATTAAATTGCCCAAGAAAACTTAGAAATTTGCGGATAAAAAAGAAGAAAGAAATCTCATAATATGAAGACAAGGGGGCCACCACTGGCCAATTAAATAAAAGGGGTCACAAGCATAAAAAACCATAATTACACTCTGCGACACGAGGTAGGTGAAGCGTTACTTTGAAACGTGGACCAATGAGGAGGGAGAAGAGGCGAATCCATGAGGACCCCGTCTCAGGAGGGCAGAGCGCCGAGAGAGATCAACCAAATTTTCGTCGTGACATCAACAATTCACCAGGTGGGAAACACACCTCTGGGAATTCGTCGTTTCGTCGAGCGAGATCAGTGAACAACAGACTGCTCCCATTTTAAACCCGCAGGCCAGGCATCACGAAATTTGTGTGTGTGAAGGAAAAATAAAAATGAAGTGTTGGTCTCCCTGGGTCATGCAACACCATCATCACAGGTTTTAGGTGTGAAGGGAAAACATAACGAAATGTTGGACTGCGCAGAGATGCTGGTCTCCTTGGTCACGCAACCCAGTCATCACAGGTTTTAAGTGTGAAGGAAAATGAAAAAAAAAAATGAAAAGCTGGTCTGCGCAGAGATGTTAGGCGCACTTCCAGCTAGAGGGAAAAACTAAGATCAAGGGTTGCACAGAGATAAGAATGGTTGAAAGCACCAATGGATTAAACTATTTTCAGGAAAGGGGTGGGTGTAGATTTCATGTGGCTACAAAATATAAACATAAATGAAAACGTGATGCTCCATACATATATATCTGATTAATGTGTAAAAATAAAAGAACAATTAGCTTAGCAATCAGGATGCTCAACATTAACAAGAATTATTTGAGGGCGTGGCGAGGAAAACTGGATTCACAAAACTTAAGAGAGGAGTGAGCCAACAAAACATCAGAGCGTTGTCCACTCACAACAGCTATAAGGTAGTCATTCCTATACCATAGATTAATTATACTGAAAACCTACTACACGAACTGAAAACTAACATGCTACTAACATTAGATCATTCATTTAGAGTATAATCAACTAGATTTATTTTTATTGCAGATTACAAATATATTGAGATTACCCAAACCATTAATTATCATAACAATACATATGCCAGAAAACAAATGACAAGAAGACGTCACCAGACTACCACAACCATGCTAGTATAGTTTAATCATATTACAATTAACAGTTTTACCTGGAATACCTGGACCGACAATGACGGATCCAAATTTTTTGTCCCGCGCATGTGCTCCATCCAACTCTTGCTTACCAACTGCTGAGACCTCACCGATACCTCCCAACCAATGCTAGGGGTACTCTTATTCCCCCTGAGCCCCCCGAGCCGCAAAGGGGCCACACACACAATACCAGAGAATGCTAGCTCTCAGCTCGCCTCGCAAGGTCGAGCTACCACTCGTTACCCGAGCTGGTTATGCCAACTCCCACAAGAGAAATTCAGTTAAGATAAAATTATGGCAGTGTAACCTTACATAAACCAGACGTGTCCATACTCCTCCTCCACCATCCTTTTTATAGTGTTTTCTTAGTGATTAGTTTCCCAAACCCTCATTAGATTCTTTTTATTAAATTTAATTAGGATAAACCTCCCCCGTACACATGTCACTTGATCCCTCAGTTGCACCAGAAAATCAATTTTATTAATTAATTAAATTTGCCTATTTCCCTCACCCACCTAAAAGCGTTCCTAAAAACGCTCATCGATGTCCCTTTATTCCCTTACATTTCTTAAATGACTTACGCCTTACTTAAGGCCTAGTTGAGTTCACAAATATAAAGTTCCAAAGGCTAGATCCCCTATTGAGTTAGACATTCCCCTTTTTATTTAAGTTTCCCCCTTTTTAACTAAGTTCAGAATTAGCAAGTTTAGACAAAAACAACCATTTACCCTTTTAATAATTTAATCCCCCATTATAATTTTTACTTTAATAAATAATGTTTGAAGTTTCTTTACCCCCTTCTTGTTACATGCCTATTTTTTATTTTTTTTGTTCACTTGTTCTACTTAGACATAGGTTTTAATTCCACTATGTTGGGCGACAATTTTTAAGGGAAACATTAGTTATTAAGCTTTACTCATACCATCATCTATTTTAAGGCCGACTAGGTCCTAAGGAGGCATAGTTTTCTAGGTACTAGGTTTATTAACTTACCCAAGTTAAAATCACGACATGCCCTTCAAGACACACTACGTGCAACAAATGTGCCACTTGTTTGCATTCCTGTTTTATTTGCGTGACGTGCTCTTCAAGACGCACTACGTGCTCCAAGGGTGCCACTCGCCTCTTGACTGAATTTGGTAGATGTCAAGCCCCTGGAGTCAATACTCCGCCAGGTGATATTGTGTGAGACTAAGGGCCTCTAAGGAATACAGACCCTGCCTTATTGCGAGCCCCTTAGAATCATCGTGAACGACTGTCATAGTCTTCCCCCACGACATCGTGGATCTCTTGAACTAGGTAATCGTTAACCTACAGTTTGAGCCACGACGAGAGTGCTAGTAGGTTGCGACAGGGTTGTTGCCACACCTCTCCCTCAACGTATTTGGTTGTTGTGTGTGACCCCTTTACTCCAAATGTGAGTCTATATGGCAAGCTATCGTCAACCTACATCCATCAATGAAACATGTTAGCTATAACAATCAATATCATAACATCTAGTCATACGTCACATTTGTAATATCAAAGACAGTCAAACCATAACAGTCCACTCCTTGGCTTGATCCGTAGTCCTATGAGATCCATCGATGCCATCGACATCCTCTAACGTCTAGAGTCATGCACACTCAGGAGAACCCAGTCAATAACACCTGTCGATGTAAATATAGCAAAAATAACATATCATCAGATCCACAATATCTCATAATCATAATCAAAACAACCAGATCCACAATATCTCATAATCATAATCAAAACAACCGATCGTATAAAGAACTAGATCACTTGCTAAAATCTTGGTATATTACTTACTTAATTTAAATAGCCCAAAGATACCAAATTGATAGTATATAAAGTTAAATTGAAAAACCATTAAACACTATTAAATTGTTTTTAATAAATAACTTATGTTAGTTTTTTTTTAGTGATTGTGAATAAATTTATAAAATTCAAATTAATTTTACTTTTATAATGATAAATATAAATATTTTTAAAATTAAGTTATAAAAGTTTTTTATTTTTATTTTTTATAATTATATTCAAAATATTCAAAATATAAAAATTATCATATTTAAAATAAAAATATTTAAAATATTATTATGTTTAATTAAATTTCATCTATAATATTTTTTTTTTTGTATTTTAAAATATTTGAAAAAATATTCCATATTTTTGGACCATATTTTTTTAAATTTGTATAATAAATATTACAAAGTAAAATACCTTTTACAATACTAATATAATGAGAATGGTGTTTCTAAACATTAGAAACCTAATAGCAACATGACAATGGTGTGTTGAACAAAATCTTCACATGATGTGTATATGTGAAAAAACTTGTAAAAATGTAATATGAAGTCCCTTTGGCTTAGGGAGCACTTCACAATAGGGTATTAGACAAGTGAACTTGAGTACTTGAAGTGGATTCAAGCGGCTCCTAATGTGGTGATGGGTCTTAGACATGTTTTTAAAGGGTTTATGTATGTCCAATCATTGATTTGAGGGGCAATTTAAAGCTTTAGAGCTACTAATGTAACAAGATGGCTTTTACTGTTGGATTGCTGAGAGGGGGGGTGAATCAGTAATAGAGCAATTTAACCATATAATCCAAGTGCTATATCAATGAAGCATTATTATCCAATAACTGCAGAGTAAATAAGCAATGAACAAATGAACAATCATACACATACACAGTACACCA
>SNQJ01S0110502.1:13221-28994 GCA_010110895.2 Picea sitchensis
TGGAAGAAAACGAGACCTCCCAAATCAAAGAAAACCACCCCAAAGCTAGTGGCACTAACCCCAAATCGCCCATACCCCAAGTGTCTTCTATACAAGTGGTAATTTCAATACTACCCTATTATGCTAATTATGTTCCAGTACAATTAATTAGTAAGTCACAACCAGGAAGTGCGAGTACATGGAGGATATTGGGATCCCCTGGTAGGTCGCAAGCCAGATCGTTAGGTTTTATTTTGATAGGAGCAACAAGATCAACAATGGTTGGTCACGCGGGAGGTTCAATTGCTCGATACTCAGAATTTTGGGGTAAGGGAGATGAAGATGTTGAGAAACACTGGTTCTTGTGCGAAGCAATCTAGAGATCTAGAGGGACTCTGGATGTGAATAAGTTGGTTGAGTTCCAGACTACCTTGAGAGGTCATGCTCTCAAATGGTACATGAATATTATCGATCTAGGAGTGTCAAGAATGAAAGGTCAAGAATTCACACTTGGCTAGGTATGGATAAGGTTCATAGCGGAATTTAAGCTACCTCAGTCAAAACAACAAGCTTTGTCTGAGTTGCATAAAATTCATCAAAGGGAAGGTGAATCAACTTGGGAATACAACCAGAAGTTTAAAGATGCTATAGGGAGGTTAGCACATATAATCCATAAGGAACATAAAAAAGAATGGTATATTCAGAGATTTCTACCTCTGATACGGATTCTTCTAATGCAACAGCGGATAGCCACTTTGACAGACGCCTTGGAACAATCAATGAATATTGAATCCATGGCAGGATATCCTGGGAGCCTGAGAGTGACCAGACTCCCACCATATGCAAATTTGACGCAACTACAAGGGAAAATATTAGTGCTTACAGAAAAGATTCAAGAACTAACGATACCTAGACCAAGAAGACCACGGGTCTGGTGTACCAGATGTTATACAGAAGGAAATTTGGTGAACGAATGTCCATGAATGAGGGGAATGGGACCTCCTTAGAATCTGAAGGGACCCTCATCAGGACCCACGGGAGGAGTTCTGCAAGTATCTAGGAATTTACCATTCGATAACCCCACCCCATATCATGATTTTCTAGGGAACCAAGCAGCACCAGCAGTTGAGTATTGCGAGATTTTTCAAATCCATGGGCATGGGCCGAGACAGTGCCCCATTATGAAGAAATATTCGAGAGTACCAAATATTGTACACTCTGAGTTTTGCGCATCTACCACACACACCACCAATCAATGTAGAGCGTTGGATGCACTTGCGGACAGGTTGGATCAAACAACAGTCAGGGTGAATGAATCCCCTCAGGGATTGGGAAGAGTTGGATGAGGTGGAGCTAGAGGATACTTCAGAGGAGGAAGAACCGGGGGGAGAGGAATAAGAAGATGTTACAACTGTGATGAGAAAGGCCATAAGGTGAGAGACTGTCCTCATCTGAGGCGGCCATGGTTCTCTCACTACAGAACTAATGGGCACACAACTGAAGATTGCCCAAAACTAATTGCAAAATGGGAAGATCGGATATGTCAACGAGGAACTAACCTCATCAGTTCAAAAATCAAGATAGTTATTAAAGGACAATTCCCCAACCTCAATATCGTCACTCAAGGAGGAGCAAAGATAGGAGTTGATGCTAATAATTTACCTCAAATCCAGAAAGCAGCCCCTAAAGAAGACAGGTATGACCCTCTAAAACAGAAGGTGTTCTTTAAAAATGCCATAGAAGTATTTCAGAATATCCTAGCCCTGAGATGCAAGAGAAACCCCCACAGCCTATTGTTTACCCTAATATTGCGCAAATCCCTGCTTCACCCCCTACACCCAGAAACCATGTAGTAAGATCGAGACAACTTGAGCAACCTCAGAATGCAGTCGACCTTTGGTTTCAATTATTCTATGATATTCTTGGGAATGACCAATTAACAGAGATGTTGCGCAATGCACTATACCTATTTTTAGGAAATGAGGAACCCATAGAAGTAAGAATAAGGACTAATATTCCTGAGAAGAATGCTTAGAGAGTACAAAGAAGGAAAGTATGAACTAGAAAAGAATTCAAATTAGTATCCCAGCTAGACGAGTTTGAGATTAAGGATGTCATATTGGATCTAGGATCCGATGTGAACATTCTGCCTAAAAAGACTTGGGAAGCCCTAGGAAAACCCTAGTTGACATATTCCCCAATCCAACCAAGAATGGACAACCAATATTGTATTTTCCCAAGAGGAAGACTGGAGACTGTGGAAATAGATGTTGCGGGAGTGAAGACTATAGTTAACTTTGAGGTGATTAAGATCATGGGGGATAAGGACCCTTACCCTACACTACTTGGGATTGATTTGGCTTATGACAACTATGCAGTGATTGACCTAAATAAAGACACCATGACATTTGAGGTAGACAGAATCATAGTAGTTCAACCCTTGGATCCATATGTAGGCCCCAGATATACAGATCCAATGGATAATAATATGGAGGGAGAAGACTTGTATCAGATGTACACTGTAATAGAAGGAACAAGAGAATATTACACAAATCCTATTGTTGATGGATTGGTAAGTTGGAGGAGTATACATTCAGTGGATGAATATTTAGAATTGGCATTTGACAGTTGGCAACAAGGCTCATATGAAAGATTCTCAAGGAGATGTACAAATGTTAAGGCAACTACATGGGTTGGAACCGAGGTCATAGAACACCCATTATATGATGGTACCTCTGGACTTGATAGCTTTCTGCACAGCATGGAAGAAAAGGTAGTAGAGGATCAAAAGATCTCAGTACTGGATTTATCCCTCCAGGACACCCCTACCAGATGGTGGGCCAACCACAAAGCCTTACTCATAAATTGGGACGATGTGAAGCAATCTATAAAATATAAGTTTCAGGATAAGGAGCAACTGGAGTTAGATATGTAGAAGGATTTCCAAGTTGCACAACTGTTCAACGAAGAATCTGATCCTAGAGCACATATTGAATAGTGTGTGACATAATGGAAAGTTGTGGAAATACCCTCTTTCTTCTGGGTTTCGGTATTTCCCCACTCACTAGGTCCAATCCCGAAAGATTGGTTCATACATGAAGAAACCAAAAGACAAACCGGCGACTGGAAAACGTTGGAAGATAACTTTTGCAAGGACTTCTCCTTTATAAGTAAGTACCTTGAGCTTGAAGTAGTCCTGCAAAGAATGAAAGAATTTATTTTTAAAAACAATAGTAATCATAAATCAAACCTAGTGGTATGTGCAAAACATAGTCGAGAACTTCAAACTAATCTTCACTTAACCTTAGACAAGAAGCATGTGGAATGCTATAATATTGACAGGGATTCAGAAAGCCCAGATGATTTAGAGGAATCGAGAAACCTAGCCATCAAAGAGACAGAAGGCAACAGAGAAATCTAGAACATCATACCTAGTCAAACTGATAGTTCCTACAATCACCCATTAAAGTTGCACAAAATCAATATAGAGACCATAGAGCAACCTAAGATAGCTATGGTGGGAGATTACTGGGATGAAAAAACTAGTCAATAAATATAGAGTTTGTTGTGGGAATATGAGGATTTGTTCCCAAAGACCTTTTCAGAGTTAAAAGGGATCAAAGGAGTTATGGGAGAAATGAAAATTGAATTAAAAACAAGATCAAAGTCTGTGAGGCATAGACCATATTGCCTTAACCCTGGAGTAAAAGAGAAGGTTAAGAAGGATATAGACAAGATGTTGGAAGTTGGACTTATTTTTGTAGTGGAAGAAGCAGAATGGGTCAGCCCAATAGTCATCCAGAGAAATAAAGGCACAAAGGATATCAGGGTCTATGTAGACTATAGAAGCCTTAACTCTACCTGTGTGCATAACCCTTTTCCAACACCTTTTACTAATGAGGTGCTAGAACAGGTTGTGGGGAAAGAATAGTACTCATTTACAGATGGATTTTCAAGGTACCACCAAGTAAGGATTGCTGAAGAGAACAAAAATAAGACCACATTCATAACAGAATGGGGGTATTTTGCATACAATGTGATTCCATTTGGCTTAAAGAACGTCCCTGCAGTTTTCTCCAGGATTGTAATAGCAGCTTTCAGAGAATTTATTCACAAGTTTATAGAAGTTTATATGGATGATTGTATGATATATAGTCTACTCAAGGAACATGTAGCACTATTACGTCTGATGTTTGACATATGCAAAGAATTGAAGATATCATTCAATCTCATAAATTGTATCTTATGTGTACCACATAGAAATTTGTTGGGCTACATAGTATGCCGAGAAGGAGAACTGGTAGACCCATCCAAAGTTGTGGTCATTGTGAAAATTTATCCACCTATGAGTGTTAATCAGTTGCGCTCCATGTTGGGACACACAGGGTACTATCCCAGGTTCATCAGAAGATATGAAAATATTACTGCACCTATGGAAAATCTATTGAAAAAAGTCGAGATGTCTTAATGGACCCCAGAATGTGATAAAGCGTTCGAGGCCCTAAAGGAGAATCTCAACACAACACCTATTCTGATATTTCCAAATTGGGAAAATGAATTTCATGTCCATGTAGATGCTTCAGGTATTGCCTTAGTAGTTATCTTAGTGAAACCTGGAGATGGAGCCATGGATCATCCTATCTATTTTGTGAGCAGGAATTTTTCGCAAGCTGAGCGCAACTACACAACAACAGAAAGGGAGGATTTAGCCATGATTTATGCTTTGCATAAATTTAGACATTATTCGTTAGGTTCTCATTTTAAGTTCTTTACTAATCATTTTGCATTGAAATATCTAGTTAACAAACCTGTGTTGGAAGGGAGAATTTGTATATGGTTGTTACTATTTCAAGAATTCTCTTTTGAAGTGATCATTAAGCCTGGAAGATGCAACGTAGGACCTGATCACCTGTCTAGATTAGAGTCAGGGGAAAGTGGAGGAGCAGTTGATGATCATCTCCCAGATGCAGATCTGTTCCAGGTTGAGGTCATACCAGAGTACCTGGAAGACATAGAAGTCTTCTTAAGTATAGAAGCCTACCTAGAAACGTATTCTACAACCCAGAAACGCCATATGGTGGTTAGAGCAACGGACTATCAGTTAATTGTAGGAAAATTGTATAAATTGGGACTAGATAGTATCCTTAGAAGATGTGTCTTGGACCACGAAAGATAGGATATACTGTGGGAATGCCACAACAGAGTTGTGGGAGGTCATGTAGCAGGAAAGGCCATTGCACAAAAAGTCCTCCAAGCTAGACTATGGTGGTAAATTCTCTTCAAGGATGCAAAGGTATATGCTAGATCATGTGATGTTTGTCAAAGAGTGGGTAAGTCGTCACAATAAGATGAATTACCACTTCAACCAGTTCATGCTCTACAGGAATTTGAGAAGTGGGCAGTTGACTTCATTGGGCCGATCAACCCCACAACTAAGCATTCAAAGGCTAGGTACATTATTACCGCAACTAACTACCTTACACGTTGGGCTGAGGTAGAAATTGGTCAGAACTGCTCGACCGATACTACTGCTAGGTTCATTTTATTATCACTCAATTTGGATGTCCTAGGATTCTGACCAGTGATTAGGGAGCTCATTTTATTAGTAGCACTATAGAAAATCTTACAGCAGAGTTATTGATCCAACATCACAAAAGCAGACCCTACCACCCGCAAGCCAATGGAACAGTAGAGGAATTCAACAAGATTCTGGAGAGAGGGTTAACGAAGGTCTGTTGCACAAACCGGGAAGATTGGGATGACAGAGTTCCAACAGTATTATGGGCTTATAGGACAACCACAAATAAACTCCACAGGTACACGCCATTTTAGCTAGTTTATGGGAAAGAGGTTGGGGTGCCTACATAATTCATCACTCTGAGTTTGTGCATTACACAGATCACAAATATGTCGTAGGAAGAAGTAGTTGCGTAGAGACTCATGGAATTACAAGAACTTGAAGAGACCAGATTTTTAGCAAACTTCCATCAGTCTATTGAGAAAGCAAGGAAATTTTTTTGGCATGACAGACACATTAAAACTAAAGTATTTGTGTAAGGAGACAAGTTCATACTCTATGACAGTCGGTACCAGAAGAATCCTGGAATGTTGCGCATGCATTGGTTGGGACCATTTATAGTTTTGGATATATGACCTTCTGGAGTAGTTAGACTTGCGCAACTGGATGGTATGTAGCATCTAGGATGGGTGAATGGTGCTCACTTGAAACCCTATATGTCCCAGAACTGAGCTAAAAGGATTATTTCTCTAGTCCAAAGGAGCATTTATAATAGTTATATTTGAGTTTTTTTCAATTTTTGTAAATTTAGTTAATAAAGTTGATGTGTGTAGTGTTGCATCGCGACATGTAGTTCATTTTCTTTTAGGTTTAATTATTGTTTGATGTAGAACTTCTTACTCAACAACGTAGGATTAAAAACGTCAAGAACCCATTAATGATAGTCATTAATATGACGTGGAACCCTTTTTGGTCGGAGGGAGAACAAATCTGAACGCAATCTGAGTACATGTGCCACACGAACCCAGTCTAATCATAGCCTTTATTGTTATTACGGTACCCTGTCTAAATTCAGTTAATCCATAAAGTCATGATACACAAATATGCCATTGGTATTCACACCAGGATTCCCATCCGTCAAACAGAAAGGTCTAAAATCGGCCACGTCCTTGTCCAACTTGCATAGTAAATGCCAGAATCGCCCAATAGGATTTACCTCATTAACTAGTCTCGTCGAACAACTCAGATCTAATTTGCATCCATAGGGTAATGATGAACGACAGTTATTACTGAAATTGCCAGCTAAGCCCAGGTATAAGGTTCTGAGAACACATTGTAGAACGCATTGTTTCCAGAAGCACTTAGTGATTTTTGAATTTTGTAGACTGAGCAAGCCTGTGTAATCCTGAGACTCGTAGTTGTGACCACAAAATCCTTGTTTCTCCATAGAATTTTCTCATAATCCAGAAATCAATGCTGAGAGCTACAGGAAGCAAAGCACCATGACCAAATACGCAGTACTAGATGAGCCTTGCGACCTTCGATTTGAGGTCATGGGTGATCTTAAGGGGAAGGTGGAGTAGGTCAAGCTCCTTGATCTTGACTTAACAGATCCAGTCTTGTTCCCCCATATGAACATATACGTCTTCTGGAGTATCGCTCCATATGAGTTAGAAGGCATGCAGTTTGTTCCAAAGCCCGAATTCATCAACCTCTTCAACTCAACTATCATGAACCTCAGAGACTTACCAGTGTTTGGTACCACTGGCGATGTTGCGTGGTGCACCAAGTTCCTGATCAGCAGGGTGCATGACAGAAGTCTCTGGTTGGATAGGCGGTATCCAATCCACACCGAAGACATCCATCAGCTTAATGGATTGTCCCTCGAGGGTGAGGACATGTTTAAAGGATTCCAGGGTCCCAATAAGCACGACAAAAAGAAAGGGGATCCCAGCCTCTATGAAAGGTTTCACACATAGAGGGGGGCGCGCACAGCCAAAATCGACCCCATACTACTAGAGATAGTCGAGGTTGGTTTCTACATCATAGCCAGGAAAGTCATGAGTTTGTATTACAAGGGAGAATGCACGTTGGATGCATTCAATGTTTGATTTTTGCACCAATGGCGTTGTATTCAATTGGTGTAGTTACATGTTGGAGGAACTACTCGTGGCTTGCGAGGAAGCCCAGGAGAAGGGAGGCACCTTCACATATGGATACATGTTTTTGCGTTCACAATGCTAAAGTGGACGCCACTTGCTGGAAGACCATTGGCGCTAGCAGAAAAGGGGCGCCCTGCTAAAGTGGATGCCATCCATAAACTTAATGGATTGTCCCTCAAGGGAGAGGATGTGTCTAAAGGATTCTAGGGTCCTAGTAAGAATGAAAAAAAGAAAGGGGATCCCACCCTCTATGAAAGGTTTCACACGTAGAGGGGGGTGCACACAGCCAAAATTGACCCCGTACTACCAGAGACAGTCAGGACTAGTTGTTGCATCATATCCAGCAACGTCATGAGGTCGTATTACAAGGGAGAATGCATGATGGATGCATTATTAGTGGCTTATTTTTGCGCCAATGGATTTGTATTCAATTGGTATAGTTACCTGTTGGAGGAACTACTCGCGGCTTGCGAGGAAGCCTAGGAGAAAGGAGGGACCTTCACATATGCATACATGTTTCTTGTGTTCACAATACTAAAGTGGATGCCACCTACTGGAAGACCATTGGTGCTAGCATACAAGGGGTTCCTCGCAAAGATGTTTGATCCCTGGAACTCAAGGGAAGATTCGGAGAACATAGCCTTTAACAACATGACGTTCTCCAAGTGGTATAACAGGATCATCGACACAACGTAGAGGTTGTGCATCCAACAAGAGCTCCTCAAATGAAACACGAGGAACATCACCTTCAACATGAACTGACACCATACATTTGTATGGACGAGGTATGCCAACAGGGAGGAATTCCACTCAAGAATGTTTCCATTCTATTTAGATGAGGAGGCCTTTGACAAAGAGGTAATGTCGTGGTCAGGAGTTAAACGCAACCCACGCAAGTAGGGGATGCACTACATTTTTCTCGCCGAGTTGCTGAAGAAGAATGACAAAGAAGTAGGGGTATGACTGAGCTCAGGCTCGGAGGAATAGAAGAAAGAAGCTCTGGCACAGGCGTAATTTGAGGAGGAGGAGGAGATGTATCCCTTAGAGTGAAAGAAGAGGACGTTGTCGATGTTCCCACAACTGCTAGAACAAGCCCTGTTGACAGGTAAATATGTCAATGAGATTATGAGAACTATGTTCATTACAGAACTAGTGGCTAAGAAGTTCAGAATAGGGGTATGACCGAGCAAAGTTCTGAACCCCCAACCCCTTTCATCCGTTGTCCCTCGCACTTGCTCAGCGATTCGAGCAACCCCATTCATACATATTCTTGATAACCCTGATTCGGATACCCATCCATCCACCATCGTCACCAAGCACCCTCCATTACCACCAAAACCCCATTCGTCACCCCTAGAAACCACCAGTCCACCCCAAACTATTGATGCAGAGTCGATGGAGCTCGATCCCCAGAACAACCAAATCCAAAAATTCCAGAAACAAGCCCAGATTTACCTGAGCAGAAACTAGAAGTTCCTAGTCCAAACCCAGAATTATCGAAGCAATGACTGCAACTGACTGGCCTGAACCATGATGCCCAAAACCAGTGGATTGTGCCTTTTGTGCAGCAGAAGGACACTCAAATGGTAGAGGATCCACAAGCTCAAATCCCCCAGCACATTTCCTCAACGGACAAGGTTGAGGGTTCCCATGGAAGTGCAACTCCAGAAGCGGAGCCACACAAAGAGAAGGAGCTACCAAAGGTTCAGAAGGAACCTGAGTCAACCTCCAGGAAGAGCACAACATTTGCGCAAGAAAAGATGGAATTGGTTCTCCAGAACCCTTAGTAGTGCGTAGAGTTGATGCCACTTTGCCTGGCCAGAACAGAGGTTCTGACACTTCTACCATCAATGTTGAGGTTGAGTCTTGCGCCAGGACCATCGACAGGAGAGGAGGAGGTAGATACCCCCTCAGAACATTCAACGACCAGTGGACTTCCACTGCAGGTTTGAGCACCAAGGGACGCAATCCCTTCATCTACTGACCTTGCACAGTGGCCAGCAACACACTTAGTTGGAATGATCAGAGCATCAACTGATCAACTAGAGTAGAGGCTCCAACAGGCGGAGAGGGTTGCAGAGTTCACAAGGGAGGAAGCGTTCCTTGCGCAAGCATGCAGAAAATGAGAAGAACGTGCAAAGATGCAGGTCAAGAACAGACTGGAAAGAGTTCAGGAGCGTTTTGTTGAATCCTAGCCGAAAATACAGAAGGTCACACCCCAACTGCCAGAAGCTAGTGATGCAGGACAGTCGGAGCATCAGATTGAACTGCTCCAAAGAGCATGGTCACAATTTTCCATTCACGCCGAGCATCTGGAAGTGCAGTTGAAAAAAACTCAACAAGAAGTAGAGAAATAACCTTGGAAGCTACAAGAGCATATGGAGAATATAGTGTTGGAAGGAAACAATGCCCGAGCAACACTACATAAGTGCACAATTGAGTGCACAAATATTTTTAGAGAAGTCAGTGACTGGGTGTTGTCTTCTTGTTGTTGTCTATTATTGAGAATTCAGGTTTTGAGTTCTGTAATGTAATCTGTACACCATTTTGGGAATTAGAGCTCTGTGATATGGGTCCAGAGTCAGGAGTCTGTAACAAAGCACTACATTGTATCTCTGAGATTGTAACCAGGAAAGATCCGAAGATAATATATGAAGAAGGATCCAAATTTTAAAAATATGTTGCATCATTTTGTGTGTATACTTATGCATTCTATCTTTACAGTACTTCTCTAAGCTTCATAAGTTTTGCATGATGTTTATGTGTTTGAATTATTTTTGCAACCTAAGTAGCTTCAATTCTTGCGTATATGATTTCGGATTTGTTCTGTAGTTAGTTGTATTGCGCAAGATCAATATGAATATTGAAGGTTATGTGAACCCTCCTAAGTATCTTCCTTGCCCTTCCCTATCCTTTTGTCTTAGCCGCGCTTCGGGTGAGACTTCTTCTCTTCAGAGGAGATGAAAATTCCAGCGCTCTAGACTACACAGTACCTATTGTTGGTAACCAAAGAAGGACCCTGGTTTGATCAATCTCATGCCAACACTCTATACTCCTCTGAAGTCTCTAATCTGCCGACAGTTGTCCCTGGATCCGACGGTCGGGATGGGCTCCAAGACTCCAATCTCCAGGATTCCTCCACTCCCGCTACTGTTATTCCTCTAAACCGCTAAGTAACGAATAGTCTAATATTGATCCAGGTGGATATCGGTGCCCACCCACCTTCTCCAACTGGCCCAAAACATGTTTCTGACAATTTTGGTAATTTACTATTTTAGGCAGTTTTTAACTTTCGGGGCCATTTTGAGGCCCCTAAACGATGTTTTTTGAGAAAATGGGGAGCAACATGGATCATAAATCCATGTTTCTCACCCAAAAGTTGTAGTTCTCGGATAGATCTTTCCAACGAGCTATTGAGCGCCCCAAACAATGATCGTATGCAAAAGTTACGCCCCTAGGAAGTTGATGTATCAACTACCCCCATCGGGGCCCACAAACCTTTTGGCTTTTCATCTCCCGGGGTTAGGGTTTTGGATTTTACTTATGTTAAAAAGGCCCTTAGAGCCTCATTGTAATAATCATCTTCTTGCGAATGCGAGTATCCATCACATCTCTTCTCAGAGATAAGCTACCACCATTTCAGTGAGTCTTTCACTCTGTACTTTTACAGTGTCTGTACATTTATTTCATTAATAGAAATTGTGTATTAATGTATATCTGTGAATCTTCTTATATTTCCGTTGTATCTCTGTTATATTGTTGTCTCTCTTGCAATATTTCTGAATATTTCTGTGTTATATCTCTGCTCTCATTTTGTGTCGAAAATAATCCGGATCAAATATGGCGCCACATGTCCACTAGTCGACGGTCTAGATCTATCGAGAAATAGATGGCTCAGATCTGTTTGGTACTTTGGCCCTTCGACGATTCTTCACCACTGCTCCCTCGATTCTCCCCGAAGTGCTTCAACACCGAAATGTGGGATTGTGTAACGCATGTCCCTTGAAATCATATGGCCCAGATTTATTTGTCTCCCAAAAACTTTGGAGCATGCGCTCTTATGCGCTTAAAAGGCGTTAAAGCATGCGTAACTTATCTAGATCTGACAGTTGTCAGCCCCCCATTCCAAATCTAATCGAGGGGATCTATTCTTATTCCCCAAGCACCTTCTCCAGATCCGACGATCCATATTTATTCTCCACAGCTGATCTAACGCAACTCTTTCTCCTCCTTCTTCTCCTAGAAGGTTCCCCTCTGATGAAGGATTTTAAGAATATTCAAAGGTTGTGACCTTTGATCCTCCTGCGAGCTTGACTGCTTGGGTCTCGACTTGCGCTTTGGAAAGAAATGTTATCCCTCCTTGAGATTTCATAGACTCCTTCCAGGATCATGGACTACTAGCACATCCCTTACTGTCTTCCTCACAGTCTAAGACTTGGACTACTCTCGGCCTCTTGCACTCTTTGCATAGATTCTATGCACAAAGGAACTATCCCTCCCGAGCTTTGGAACTTTCCAAAAATTTATAAGGGTCTCGGCCCTCTGTCTCTCTCGAAGACTTGTGGCACCCTCTTGGAACTCCATGCTCTTCCTCCTGAGCTTATGAACTTGGGATAATTTCACCCTACGCAACTCTGTGATGTCTTTAGAATCTGAACCTGTAAGGATCCTAGACCTCTGCGCGCCTTGCAGAGCTTCTGTACACACTTGCACTATCTTTCTCGAGCTTTGCAGTTGCTCGGATGGCCAAAAGGATCTCTCCCTTTTCCTCTTTGACAATATTTCGTTCCCTCTTGGCACTCAACGCTCGTCCTCCTGAGCTTGTAAAGTTTAAAACACTTTACCTATGGTGCACTCCTTGCGTGTGTCTCACTCTTCAGACTTCCTCAATGCTTGTCTAAGCGTTGGCCTGGTGCACTTCTTGCACATGTCTTCTCTGGAATCCTAAACTCTTCAGGCTCACTGATGCATTCCTGCATCCTCTCAATGCACACTTGCAGATATCTCCTCCAGAGTATTCAGCAACTTTGGTTCTCCTTAATATCCCCAACACTTCAAAAAGGTGTTGGCTCTATGCACTTCTTGCACCTGCTTGAAGTGCTCATCGCTGAACTAACAGATTATTCATAAACTCTATTTCTCTTGAGCTTTTAATCCACTCAAACTCAATAGTATTTGTCCCTTTATTCTCCAAATGAATCTTGGTGCCCTCCTGGAAACTTCCTGCTTAGTGCACTCCTTGCAGAGCTTACAGAGTATTTAGTAACTCTGGCTATGCTTTCTCTGCACAGGATTTCCTCTAGAGTATTCAGTAACTATGAGGCTCCTTCTGATTTTTTTATTGTTCTAGTGTGCCCACCTGGCATGTTCTCCTCTTGAATTCCAAACAGAATTCAAGAACGCACTCCTTGCATTGGCTACAGAGGCTTCAATGCTCTGTCATGCACTCCTTACACTAGCCTACAAGAACCCAGAATTCTCGACAAACTCATAGAAAGACAGGGAATTATATCCTTCTACTACAAGTGAAACATTTACACACATTCACAACATATAAATACACAGATAAGATTTACATCAACCACAGAAACTCACATAGGCATACACAGAGATTCACATGCAGGAAAAATTGCTCTCTCATTAATATGAATGTCATATACAAATGTGTACAAGGTTGAACTGTAACAAATTCCTAGCTCTTATCCTCTCCTCTCCTAACTAAATCGCTTAACTTTTCCAATTATGAAAATCGATACAAATAATTTTTACAAAAGAGGGGCTCCTCGAGCCTTCCCTCCAAGATACACTAGTGGTGTCTAATCACCATTACAACGCCTATCTACTGAGGCTAATTACATTGAATGAATAATTACATCTTCATATCCGAGACAGATCTCAAGATCTATACAACTCAACCCTATTAAAGGTAACTCTATCTACAACATGTACAAAGGCCAACTCGGCTTTACTCCAGCCTTACATAAATTTATTACAATCAAAATACATTGAATTTTTAAAATTCAAGAAAAAATGAGAGGGTTGGCGCCTCTCTCCCTTCTTGAATGTGCGCTGATGTGATGGATTGCTAGCGCATGTTGTGGTGGAAAGATGCTCCTGCATCATACTCCATTGTTGGCAAAATCATGAGCCCCTTCTCATGAGCTCCATTTCTCTATTGTTGAAATCCTCCTGGATCCCAAACTTATCTTTGGATCTATCCATCTGCTCCTTTCCTATGTTGTTGTTGCTGCTGCAAGTTCTCCTCTGTTCAACCTCCTCTTGTTGTTGACTATCTTCTATGCTTACTTCACCATCAGCCTCCTGATTCCCTCTATCACCCTATCCAACTGATCCATTTGTTGTCTTTCTTCATGTAGTGTGCTCTGCTGCATTTCCCTAAACACATCAACTCTTCAGCCTCATTACTGAGTTGTTTCCCAGTTGTCTCCTCTAACAGATTGAATTTTTTCAGTTCCTCTGTCTCTTCTTGTGATGGCACAAGTCTACCTTCATCTAGTTGCTCCTCGTGCTAGAATTCTTCTTCATTGTTCACGACTACATTCCTCTGGCAGTCTACCTTTGTTTCTAGATGGCATAGCCAATCCTCCAACAATTTCAATTCTTACTCCAATGGAGTAAGCATATCATATGAATTCTCCTTTTCTTCCTCCTTCACTTGGGCAGATGTCAGCATCTGCTCCTTCTTTCTATGATAGTCACGATTGTTTGTTGGATTTCTTTTGTTTCACTTGCAACACACATGCTAGCCTCTGCTTGGTTGCCTGGAAGGAATATTCGGATTCCCCCAATGATGAGAACTCTCCTCTGACCGTCCTCTTTCAAGGTCGAAGTACACAACTTCTCATCATCTTCATTCATGTGGTCTACAACCCCACATGAACTCTTATGCTCAAGAGGCTTCTCTCAGACCTCTTATTCTTTTCCTTCTAGCACTCCTTGCTAACCTGAACCCATCTCCAAGCTCCTTATACTTTCAGACAGTCTCATATCATTTCCCTTGCCCACCTAGAAGTATGGGATTTCTCCTTTGCCCTCTTGGCAGTTTATGAGATCTCTACTTGATCTAATCTCATTGCCCACCTGGCAATTTGAATTTCCTCTTATTCCCTCCTAGCAGTCTATGAGATCTATCACTGGTCTCATCTCATTTCCCTCGTGGAAATCTGAACCTTCATCATTGAGGTTCCTTCCTACCTCTGGTTCACAAATGTAAACCCGCTCCTCCTCTACGACACTGAGGTTTTTAGCATGCCTCAGCCACCTCCTCAATTTGTGTTGTTACCTCCTGGAAAACAACTGCTGGACTGGCCACCTTGCTTTATTATTCAAGAGACACTCATACTTCCATCCTCCTTGAGCTTCTTGTTGCATCTTTAGCATCAACCTCTCCATTTATTCTCTCACCTCCTCGAGCTCTTTATCCATCTGCTCTTTTATATTTTGTTGACAGTCTTTTTTTTGACCCCGTTTTTTGGCCTTCAGTAGCCATCTTCACCCTTTGCCCCAAAGAACGCGACTGGTTCCTTTGGCTTGGCCCACCTAGTTTTCTACTATCTACTCTGCAACTGGGAGCACCTCCAGCTTTCTACTGCAGCCCTCCTGGTTGTCTACCATCTACTGCACACTTGCAAACAGAATCACACACAGAGCATCAGCGCTCTGTTTTCATCTCCTCCCTTGCCTGTTGTCTACAGATAATAAATTGTTCTTTGATACCACTTGACAATATCAAACAACCTTTTCCTAGGCTCTGATACCACTTGACACAAACCCCCTACCTCTCCCAGGGTCTTCTCGACCTGTCGGTCTAGGATCATTCAAATGTTGAGTTGAATTGACTCTTAGGGCATGTTATCCCCGATTTCTAGGGATAACTAGGAGATCATGTCTCGAGGCCCACAGGTCCTACACATGGAGTACCGAGAGCAGGATTGACCTAAGCATGGCCCTGGAGGGCCCATCTTTCTTCTCTTTCATCAGACTTGTCATGTCAACAACAACAACATCCATCACCTTCGGCTTGGTCTTGTATCGGAGAAGACTCTTGCTCCATGAGGTAATTGGTCCAGGTATCATGGTATGTGTCATATTTG
>SNQJ01S0110502.1:29004-43987 GCA_010110895.2 Picea sitchensis
TGAGTTAAATGAGGGTATGAAGAGGTATCTCCAAGGAAATGGATCTCAGGATCAAAATCTTTTTCCTCTCCATCTTCTTCAGTAACTAGGTTATCTTGGAGAGGAGTTTGGATTTTCTGATCATCTCGATCCCTGTTCCTTTGATCTCTCTAAATGGTCCGAGGGGCATTAATTGGTCTCTTGAAACTACCCCTATTATCAAGAATTTTGGGATTCCTATAGATCTATTTTCCTTCTAATTCGATCTTTTCCATTCTAGCATAAAGTGTTTTTAGTAGCTTGGTCACTTCATTCGTTTGAGGGGGGGTAGCAGAGGAACTAGAAGTCAGATTTTCAGACCTACCTTTTCCTCTGTCTCTATCATATTTACTCCTAAGTTTGTCAGCTGCCAATATATTGGATTCTACTTCAAGGGATGCATCTTGCATATGATCCAAGGAGGTAGCTCTTCTTTCTCTCAACATGAGGAAAAAATCAGGGTCGAAAGCATTAGCATAAGTCATCTTGGCAGAGGTTTCTGTAGATTTAATTTCAGCAGGAATCTTTTTATACATCTCATTAAATCTTTTCAAGAAGTCTGAAACAGAATCCCCTTCTCTCTTAAGTGCCCCAAATTTTGTAATACAATAAAGGAGATCTTTTTTGTTTCCCAAATTTCTTAAGAATGAATCACCCAGAGCAACAATCCGGTCAATAGATCTAGGAGGCAAGTCATTAAACCAATCCCTAGCATCACCATCAAGGATATGTACAAAAACTCACATCCACACATCTTTGTTTTCGAGGGCCTGACTCACTACAAATCTATAAAAGAATGTGAGGTGCTCTTATGCAGTCACATCTCCCTCCCCTGTGAACTAGGTGATGCACTTAAGGTAGTCCATGGGTGGGAGAGCATTCATAGGCTGAGGTAAAACCAGAGGGGCGTATCTAGAAGCCAATATCTCAGCCATCCTATTCCTAGGAGGATTAAAACCTACCATTTGGATGTGAACTGGAGGATAAATAGGAGGAGATGGAGTTCAGACATGCAAAATTGGGGTTGTGCTTCTAGGATAAAAAGGATGAGTGTTAGGAGATAAATATGAGGGGCTAGAAGTAACATAGGTTTCCCTTTCTGTAATTGCAGCAACTCTAATAGGAAGAGGAGTAGGAAAGTATTCTAAGGTAAAATCTCTCTCCTTCCACTTCACAACTTCGGGGGAGAAAGGGGTGTCAAAGATCTCTCCTTCCAAACCAAGAATAGGATGGGAGAAATCGGCAGGAAAACTCCCAAAACTTAAATTTCTTGAAACTCCAGCAGTTTGTATAATAGGAGAATCAGAAACAGTTACTGGAGTTTGCAAAGAGGGATTATGCAAATAATCAGATAAACTTGGTACAATAGTAGAGGTACCTTTTTGAGCAATCTTTCCCTTTCTGATATTTTTCTCTCGGTCAACTTCAAATGTTGCTAGAGGCAGTAGTGAAGTGGACCTCGCGTGTCTGCCTTTAGGAGACAAAACTAAAATAGTGGAGTTGAAATATTGAAGTTGTCATGCACAAGTTGCAATATTCAATGGTACTGATATCTGATGCACCTTCATAATCAGAGCTTCTTTTTCATTCTATCCCAGGGAAATGTCTTCAATTTGTTCCCCGACAATGACGCTAGAAATGTTAGCAGTAGAAGTCACCTTTAGATTGAGTTGAAGGTAATCCCGATACCCATCAGTTTATATGTCACGGTTGGTTTTAAAGAGGTCAAATGGGCGCAGACTCAATGATAATAATGTTCTAACTCAGAAATCTGGACTAGCATGCACAAGCATTTGAGGTATAGAATCAACTTCAGTCAGTAGGTTGGAGTAAGGGTGAATAGAGGGAATACTTTGGTGAGGAGAGTGTAGAGGTCTACCGTGGACATTAGGTCTTCCAACAGCCTAAGGAAGAAAAACTTAAACACAAGATCCTCTTGAATTCAAATCTCAAAGAAACTGAAAGAAATTATAACATCACTATAATCAAACATCATCATAATATAGTTACAACAATTTATGCGAATCAGTCATTCATGAACTCTCTCAGTATCAGAGGAAAATAATATGGATCAAGAAAGATGACTTATATTAACCAATATGTCTCAAAAACAAATACATAACCAAAGAACCAATGTTCTTCATAAAAATATTACAATAGCATGGAGCCTAGCTCAACCATTCGACCTTAACAAAATATAAAAACTTCTTATATATACTAAAATGTTGTGACCACCAGGAATGTGATCAGATCATTTCCTTCAAATCCTTCAGTCGGTGCCCACTCTATCAGGTTGTGTAGACCTTATGATGTTAGATGCGATCCAGGCATAGTTATGTGATTTACAGGAAAAAATGCCCATAAGGAAGCTTCAGATCGTAAGTGTGCCTTCACGACCACTCTCAGTCTGCTTTCCATTTATGGAGTGAGTTGAAGTTTCAACCACCAGATCTGTGTCCATTAACTTATATCTCCTCGGGATCGAGACTAGGCCAGGTAACCAAGGGATGACTACTTGATGTGATTAAATGCGATGTTAAATGAACATACGAACTCAGGGCCATTGGTCTGCTCGAGATCTGTGGTTGGGACGATTCTACTATTTGAGGTGCAATCGCTGAAGTTTACCCGTTCACCAATTCTGGGATACATAAGACCTTATGTGGAGATGGTGCCAAATTTGGCGCTTTAAGAGCCTTGGATGTGGAGTAGAGGATGAGCACCCTATGACTTTGGCCTTGCTCCAATGTGACCCCGGGCTGTGACCCTACGTAATTACGTGATTGTGGGAGTGACCAAGGGTGGTTTGAAAGAAAACTTCTTTTGTCCCTGCAATTCACCGTGAACCTCCATGCATTCCTTTCTGAAAACCACGGTTCTGATTACGGCCCGCCCTTGACATTTTAAAACATGTGCACCTTCTGACCTCACAATGGAGCGTGATTGTTGATCTTGTGATCTGATATGAGGCTTCTTGATCAACAACCCAACTCACTTTGGGGTTTTGTGCTCTGGCGCTATATTTTGTGCGATTTTGGACTCCCGAATGCCCGTGAGTTGTTGATCTGAACTAGCTTATTGGATCTCCACCGTTGAAAGATAAACTTGCCTACCGCTTATGCTTCAAGCCCGAAATTGACTGTTAGGAAAGCTACGCTTTGTGTTAATGGTTGCATCCTGCACGATCAAGGATTTGGACAACCGGCTGTGGGTTTGGGAAGACATAAGGATCAGTGATAGAGGCCAAGGAGATGAGTGCTCAAACACAAAGTGGCAAACAAAAATGACTTTTCCAACTTAAGGGGAAAATTAAGACTTGGTTTGCGAAAAGGATAGAGACAGGGAAAAATTACAGACTTAAGTAGAAACCACAAGCCCACAGGACTCTATGAAGTTCATGTGATAGCAATACCTATGACTGTTAATGATGTAAACCTATCTATTGTCTTCAGAGGGATCAGTGGCTTGAATTCCCGAGGAAAAAAGGAAGAAGAACTTTACCCGAGATATTAAATCATATTTTCCTTTGTAAAAATCCTATTAAGAAAGGTCATCACAGGTTGCACTATATATAGGGTGTGATGATGCCTGATCATCGCCCCCTGCTCTAAATCTAGGCTGCAACATCTCTGCAGGCTGCACTATACTTAGGATGCGACGATTTTCGTACATGGGAAAAATGAGCATCTTCTCGACGCTTCTAGAAGGAGAAGCTTTTATTGTGAGGTGGCCTCTGATCGGTTTGGATCTTACTCACTTTTATGATTTAGTGGGATCATCCTAAACTCCTCACCTTATCCTCTCCAGCTTATAAAAGGAGAGGATCTCTCATGGGGAAAGTTAGCTTGGGATTGGTAGATTGGATTGAGATTGGAAATTTGGATTGAGATTGTTAGCTTGGTTAGAGTGGCTTTGATCTTTTCTTTGTCAAGATAGATTGTGAGTAAATTTCAGATCTATAGTCACAGAATCCATGGATCAGAAGTGTGTGGGAAGAAAGGGACTGTTGGAAGGGACATTACAACATCAAGGCTTTGTTTGTAATCTCTCTTTCTATTATTTAATACAGATTCACTTTTCTTTCCTATATGAATCTTATTTATCCATATTGTATGATTCCTTGATCACATACATAGTTTCATATCAAGGAGGCTCTGTTATTCTTGTCTTCGTTGGCTTATGCTCCTTTGCAAATATTTATCCATAAGCCTTACGACAGAGATTGGATTGCATTGATGAATTCAGATCTTCGATATTTAAAAGGTATGTCCTAGATCCATTTCTCATTTGATAATTGAAATCTAAGGAAAGAGTAGTGTACTGTCTTGTTTTGTTCTAGTTTGGTAGTGAAGCTAGGGGGATTGATTTATGTCCGCACTTAACAATTAGCCCGATAAAATTGTGTGAGTTTATATGGTTTATGTGAATGTTATATGTGTAATTATATGTTGTGAATGTGTGTAAATGTTTCATTTGCAGTAGAAGAATAGAATTCCCTGTCCTTCTGTGAGTTTGTTGAGAATTCTAGGTTCTTGTAGGCTAGTGCAAGGAGTGAACGACAGAGAGTTGAAGCCTCTGTAGCCAATGTAAGGAGTGTGTTATTGAATTCTGTTTGGAATTCAAGAGGAGAACATCCTAGGTGGGCACACCAGAAAAATTACAAACTTCGAAGGAGCCTCAAAGTTACTAAATACTCTAGAGGAAAGCCTGTGCAAAGAAAGAAAAACCATAATTACTGAATACTCTGTAAGCTCTGCAAGGAGTGCATTGAGAAGGAATTTTCTAGGAGGGCACCATGATCCCTTTGGAGAATAAAGGGACAAATACCATTGAGGTTGAGTAGATTAAAATCTTAAGAGAAACAAAGTTGTTGAATACTCTGTTAGTTCAGTGAGGAACGCTTTGAGCATGTGCAAGAAGTGCACATAGCCAACACCTTTCCGAAGTGTTAAGGAGATTAAGGAGAGCCAGAGTTGTTGAATACTATGGAGGAGAGATCTACAAGTGTGCATTGAGCAGATGCAAGAATGCATTAGTGATATTGAAGAGTTCAGGATTCCAGAGAAGACATGTGCAAGAAGTGCATCATACCAACGCTTAGATAAGTGTTGAGGAAGTTTGAAGAGTGAGACAAATGCAAAGAGTGTGCCAAAGGTAAAGTGTTTTAAACTTTACAATCTCACGAGGACAAGCATTGAGTGCCAGGAGGGAACAAAATATTGTCAAAGAGGCAAAGGGAGAGATCCTTTTGGCCATCTGAGCCACTGCAATTCTTGGGAGAGATAGTGCAAGTGTGCATAGAGGTTCTGCAAGGAACGTAGAGGTCAAGGACCCTTACAGGTTCATATTCTTAAGACATCGCAAAGTTTCACAAGGTGAACTTATCCCAAGTTTGTAAGCTCAATAGGAAGAGCGTGGAGTGATAGGAGGGTGCCATAAGTCTTCAAGAGAAGTAGAGGGTCGAGACTCTTATAAATTTTTGGGAAGTTCCAAATCTCAGGAGGGATAATGCCTTTGCACACAGAATATCTGCAAAGAGTGCAGGAGGCCAAGAGTATTCCAAGTATTAGAAAGTGAGGAAGATAGTAAGGGATGTTCCAGTAGTCCATGATCCCATAAGGAGTCTACGAAATCTCAAGGAGGGATAATGTTTATTTCCAAAGCGTAAGTCGATACCCAAGCAATCGGGTTTGCAGGAGGATCAAAGGTCACAAAATTTGAATCTTCTTAAAATATTTCATTGGAGGGGAACCTAATAGGAGAAGAAGGAGGAGAAAGAGTTGCGTTAGATCAGATGTGAAGAATAAATCTGGATTATCGGATCTGGAGAAGGTGCTCGGGGAATAAGAATATATCCCAACCGTTAGATATGGAATGAGGGGCAACAACCGTCAAATCCAGGTAAGCTACACATTCTTTAACCCCTTTTAAGCGCATAAGAGGGCAGGCTCCAAAGTTTTTGGGTGCCGAATAAATCTGGGCCATCTGATTTCAAGGGACACGCATTACGCAATCCCACATTTCGGCGTTGGAGCACTTCGGGGAGAACTGAGGGAGAAGTGGTGAAGAATCGCCAAAGGGACAAATCCCCGAATAGATATGAGTCATCTATATATTGGAAGATATGGACCATCGACCGATGGACACATGGAACCATATTATACCCTTCATTACTTGTGGGTTCAAAGTTATAATAGTAGGGGGAGTGGAGGACTCCTGGATACCAGAGTCCTGTAGCCCATCCTGACCATCGGATCCAGGGAAAAATGTCGAGGATTAGAGAATTTAGAGGAGTACAGAGTTCATAGGTTTCTAGGGGAAGAGAGTGCCAAAATCATCGGAGGCTCGAAGACTGAGGAACCATCAACCATTGATTTGAAGGAGGGGCACATGGAGAAATCCTGTGAGCTCAGGGTTGTGTCACTTTGAGAGAATGGAGAAGCATCGGGTGCCAAGAGTCCTGAATCCAGAAGGTTTAGTTCCCTTGGGGTTAAGCCCTGGGTAACAACCCATGGTCATGAGAAGAAAAGGGGCGTATTAGAGGGAGCTAGCACCTGAAAATTCAAATTTTTTTTTACGGAAAAAGCACCAGGAAAGTGCCCGCGGGTTTTTGTGGAACCTGCCTCGTAGGAGAAAGGAGCTTGTGTAAACTTGTTTGGGGTCTAGCAGGGGACCTTAGAGTCAATTCTACTCAACATTTGAATGATCCTAGATTGGGAGGTCGAGAAGACCCTTGGAGAGTCAGGGGGTTTGCGTCACACCCTTGTTGTCCCCTGCTAGGATGTTATGAAACTGTAGAAATCACTTCGGCCCTCTCTACCACTCATCGTACTGATCCATACACCTGTATGACCTCCTAGTACAAAGTGATGCTGGTGTGACTAGGTCTGAGATGGATGTATTCAAGGCTGATTCTAGTCCTCTTATTGGGTGTACTCACAATGCTTGTTGAATATACTTATATATGACTTTTAGGGCCCTAAATCGACCCCCTTCTAGAAATCATGGCTTAGATTGATGCTAGATCACCTTTAGAACTCCCTCTCTATATCAGATGGTGAGATTTTCTTGTGATGATGAGAAATGAGGCTCTCTTGGTATTTTATAAACTCTATCCTTTCTCTCATTTAATCTCAGCCCTTAGATATTCTCCTCAAGATCTAGATATGACTGTGGGGACTTATCAATTCTTGAGATAACTTAAGTCAAGATCAACGACCATGACTTAATCTCACATTGGATTAAGTTATCCCCCACCACTACTAAATAGTATAGACATAACATGACCCCTTTCACATTGCTATATACCCCCAATGTGAAGGTACCTGCTTGAGATACACTTTCTAACACTCCCTCTTAGTGAGGGAGGTAATAACATTGGATATGCCTCCTCCATGATATAATTATTTTTCAGTATTTCCCTTTGAATCTAAAAGACATACTCCCTCTGGATGTATATAATTGACCTCCTTTATACTATAACTACTTCTTACTAATGCACTTAAACCATAGGAGTATCCCCACTCATCTAGCTTGGACTACTCCCAGGATGTGGGTCTGCTAAGGAGAGATTCCTTCTCTCTCAAGAATGATCCAATTGATCCTATGCTCCTCCTGGAGCTGTAGATGGGTTGCCCCTATATCCTATACAACTAACCCTCATTGTGGTTGATCATAACAAGTACCCCTGGAGCTTCTCCCCATGTAGAGAAAATGTGGACTCCACGACCATAAAAACCAAATCCATAGCCCTGATCCTCCAAGGATGAAACTGAGATCACACTAACTCTCATCCCTGGTAAAAAGAGTACCCTAGTCACCCTTAGAGTCCTTCCTGACACTATATGGAGGGTAATTGTTCCTTCTCCCCTAAGTGTTGCCATGTTGGGGTGGATCCCACGCCTCAAGAAACCCCTAGCCTGGGATGAGAACTCATGGAGTGCATCCTCCTCTCTAGTCATGTGACAGGTGGCACCAATATCTATTTACCACCCTGCTTTGGGTCTTCCCTCTAACTCAAGGAAGAGAGTGTTCTCCTGCTTTAAAGTATTTGGAGAACCGACATGCTGTAGAAACCAATTGTTTCTCCTCCTCGACCTCATCATGATCCTCCTCCTTTTCCTGAGAATCCACTTGCTACTTCTTTCCCTTTGTCCCCTTGCCCCTCTTTTCCTAAGGAAATTGACTGGCATAGTGGAAAAATGTGCCACACACATAACGTTTGATCCTTGAGAGATCCTTATTGGGATTTCCTTCTTATATGGGACCTCCACCTGAGATAGTGGCCTTCTTTCCTTTCATTCCATTTTTGGAGTCAAGAGGAAGGTTCTTCTCATCCTCCTCTACATCCTCATCCTTCCCCCTCCCATTCTCTTTGTGGAAAAAATCATCCCATAACTTCTCCCAACTTGGTAGGTTCTCTATGGCCACTATCCACACAATGAAAGAGTCTCAGTATTTCGGAAAATCCTTCAAGGATGACCGGATTATATTTGCTGGAGAGAGTTAGACTCCTAGTGCTAAGAGCTCATCTATCATTTTATTAACCTTGGTGAGGTAGGATGCTACACCCTCACCCTTAGACATCCTTGTACATTGAAGCCTTTCTTTGAGAGCCATAACTATGCTCTCATGATTTTCTTTGAACATGCTCTTGAGGATAGTCCACATATCATGAGTTGTGTTCTTCTCACCAATGTGGTGGATGAGATGGTCCTTCACCCCATCCAATAACAGTCTTTGGGCCTTGATTTCAAGGGCATCATGAACATCCTTGTCCTTAGGATATGTGGGTACTTTAGTTTCCTTCTCTACAATGCTCCATACTTTGTTGTCCTATGGGGAATTCTTCATATCATACTCTCGTTGAACGAAGTTAAAGGATCTATCAATATTATCCTCCTACCTTATCCCTAAAGCCATCCTTTCTTCAAGTAGACCTCCTTCTTCCAGCGCTCTCCTGACCACCTGCCTGGTCCAATCAGATCAATATATTGAATCGTTTTAGCAAATCAACCCTTCCTGAGATCACTTGTCATTCATATTGGCCCTCTACTCAACCCCTCTGAATTTCCCCTGAGTCAAATCTGACTGCTCTTGAGAAAATGGACCATATTTCCCTCTAGAACTGGCCTCTACAACACTTGTGAAACTGTTGTACCTGTAGAACCCTTCTTGGTGGCTTGAATGGCTGAGTATTAGCTCATCTGTACCACTATATGACTCTTCCTGAATACCCTATGTCTATCGATCTAAGACATACTACTGCATGAAGCCCCTTGTGATGTCTCTACAGGTCGAAACTTGGTCTTGAGATGCTCCTTAATCCCGTCGTACCTGTCCGTACAAATGTACAGTCCCCCTCTTGATGGTTGAACTCAGAACCTTGGCTTACACAAGACTTGACAAGGACTCTGCAAGCTGTCAAAGACTCAACTATGATACCATGTTCATATTTTAGCATGAAATATTATATTTAATAATAATTATTAATGCATGCTTTTGATATGACCAATAATATATTAAAAAATACACATTCATGCTAAAAATAAATTCAACAGAAGAATAAATACAACCACACCCACAATGGATTTACTCTAGAAACCTCACTCCTCTGGGAAAACCAATAGAACTTCAGATCTTCTATTTAGTACATGATTAATTAGTACATTACAATGTTTGGATCTGAACTAGCTCTTCAGATCTAAGCTTCTTCTGATACCCTTAGAAGCAATCTTTTCCACAAAACACCCTTGCTTCCTTCTTGAGATGAATCTGATTGTCCTTATTGACATGCCATATGACCCTCCTATGACCTTAGCTTTCCTTGCAGCAAAATAACTCGATTCTCCTCCTCTCTAGCAATGAGTTGAATTAGCCGTACTATATGAATATTTCCTTAGCTATTGGTACCAGTCTGTACCACTCTAAAAAACCCTCAAACAACTCTTGAAGAGCCTGAACTAGGCCTCACAATAGTACAACACCCGTTTTGTCCCCTGATAGGGTGTTATGCAGCCATACCAATCACTTCGGCCCTCTCTACCACTCATTGTACTGATCTGTACACTTGTACGACCTCCTAGTACAAACTGATGTTGGTGCGACTAGGTCTTGGATGACTATCTTCAATGCCGATTCTACTCGTCTTGTTGGGTGTACTCACAATGCTTGTTGAATATACTTACATCTGACTTCTAGGGCCCTAACGTGACCGCCTTATGAAAAGCACGACTTAGCTTGCTGCTAGATCACCCTTAGAACTACCTCTCTAGCTCAGATGGTGAGATGCTTTTGTGATGATGAGAAATGAGGCTCTCTTGGTCTTTTACAAACCCTAGCCTTTCTCACATTTAATCCTGACCCTTATATCTTCTCCTCAAGATCTAGATATGATGGTGGGGACTTAATAAATCATTGAGATAACTTAAGTCAAGATCAATGAATGTGAATTAATCTCACATTGACTTAAGTTATCCCCCACCACTACTAAATGGTCTACACATAAGAGGCCCCTTTCACATTGCTAGCAACCTCCAATGTGAAGGTACTTTCCTGAGCTACAATTTATAAAAATAGTAGCCTTACATCATCATGTGTGGAGTGATGGGTTTCTTTCCATTCGTTAACTCGAACAGACTGTAGCCCGTTGCAAAACTCTTTTGAAATTTATAACTAAATTGTGTTGCATCCAACAAATCTGACTAGTTCGTTTGATCCGTCCTCACATAGTGCCTCAAGTAGTCCTCCAAAATTCCATCAATTCGTTCCATTTGTCCATCAGTTTGTGGATGGAAGACAGAGATCATCAACAAGTTCGTTCCAAGAATTTTGAACAATGTTGTCCAAATATTCTTGGTAAACCTTGTGTCCCTGTCGGAGACGATGCTTAGTGGAAGACCCCAATACTTCACTACATTCTTGAAAAAAATCTATGCCACCTCTTTTTCCCCACATGTTGTCTTCATTAGAATGAAAACTTCATACTTGGAAAAATGTTCAACCATGACCATGATACCCGTTGTATGCTTGTGTTGTCGAAAGTTGGGTGATGAATTTCATCACAACACTTTCCCACAGTTTCTGTGGAATCGATAAAGGATGCAATAGACCTACTTTCATCTTGGTGTCAACCTTGTCTGGACATATTTGTCTACATCTCACTTCATACGCTCCCATAAGATCCCGCTCTCCAACAATGTGAGTGTTCTCTCCTATCCTAGGTGGCCAACCCAGGGAGAGTCATGACATTCCTTCAAGATATCCTTACGGAGATGAATTTACTAGGGATCAACCTACATTCCTTCCTTAATATTTTATCACAAATCTATCAACACAGGAATATGGCTCCCATCCATTGTGGTAGGTGATTTGTCTTCCTCAAGTGCAACTAGCCGAGCCTTCCTACTAAAGGAATCAACAAAAACATTGATTTTTTGGGACTATACTTGACGGTCATGTTAAATTCGACCAAGAAGTCCTTGCAACACGCTTTTTTGGGGGAAAAATTAGGTTGTGTTTCAAAGTAAATCGTTGTTACATTTTCTATCTTGACCATGAAGGGCATTCCTAGAAAGTAGTGCCTCCATACTTGTATACAATGCACAACAATGGTCATTTCCTTGTCATGGACCAGATACCTTCGTTCATGATCTTGTAGCTTCTTGTTTTAACAATCCACGAGGTGCCCATCCTGCATAAAAAATCCTCCTATGGAAAAGTATGAGGCGTCCATCTGCACCTCAAACAATTTCTCAAAGTCTGGTAGCTTAAACACCGAGGTAGAGACAATTCTGCATTCCATTTCTTCAAACATAGCCTTGCTCTTTTCTTTCCAATTCCAAGTTCTTTCCTTCTTAAGAAAATATGCTAGTGGCACGACGATCTTGGAATATCCTTCTAAGAATATTCAGTATTAGTTGGCTAGTCCAAGGAATACCCTCACATCATGCGCAATTCTTAGCTCCTCCCAATATTTGATCACAACAATCATCGTTGGGTCCCTGTGAATTCTTCCTTGTCCCACCCAATGGCCAAGAAAGGGTATTTCAGTTTGCCCAAAATGAACTTGGAATTCTTCAAGAACAACCGATGCTTTTGCAAAGCCTCAAAGACTTCCTCCAATTTTTTTTCGTGCTCCTCCATACTCTCAATGAACACACCAATATCGTCTAAGTACACCACCACAAACTTATCCAAGAATGGATTGAGCACGTCATTCATAAATGTGTAGAAAGTGGTTGGGGTGTTGCATAGACTGAACAAAATCACCGAGAATTCATAGCTTCCATATCATTTCACCATCGTTTTTTTATGTTTGTCTCCCTCCACAATTCGAACATGATAATAACCATGTCTCAAGTCCAATTTCGAAAATACCTTGTCTTTGAATAACTTGTCAAAACAATCTGCATCTAGTGACAAAGGATATCTATTCTTCATAGTTTGCTTGTTCAACGCCCTGTAATCAAGGAACATACTTAGTTTCATCGTGTCCTTTTGAAATAGGATTGGGGTAATGCATGGGGACTTGAAAGGATGAATGAATCCTACATCAATCAACTCCATTAATTGTTTCTTCAATTCTTCCAACTCTAGTCTGGAAAATTGGTAGGGAGCTCTAGTGGGTGGATGCAACCCCATATCTAGCTCAATTTGGTGGTCAACAATATACCTTGGTGGGAGCATATTAGGAAACTCATCTGAAATATGATCCCCAAACTTATCCAATAACTTGGAGAGTTCTAGTGGAATAGGCGTTCCCACTCCATCATCTTCCTCAATCTCCCCAGTGACCGCAACATAAATTTGTGAACTGGATCATTTCGTTGCTATATTCATGCTCAATTCAGAGACAATTTGTACTCCACCCTTAGGCTTTCATGTGGGCACACAAACCACATATTATGTTCACTCACTATAACCAACTTGTTTAACCATGGCATCGAAACAACCTTGTTCCTTGTAAGGAAATTTTTCCCCAAGATGACTTCAAAGTCATCCATTAGCAATATCGTAAAGTTTGCATGTTATTTCCATTCATCCAACTACACATGGAATAGTGAGGCAAATCCCATTGCCTTCCTTGCCTTAGAATTAAATACTTTCACTTCAGTTTTACTTGCTGTGACTTTGAGATCGAGCTCCTTAGCCAACTCTACCCGTAGAATGTTATGATAAGCACCTGTGTCAACAAGTGATTGAACTGACCTTCCATTGATGATCATGTAAAAGAAACACAATTGATGCATGCTATTGCCTTGGCCATCCAATGTGTTATCACTGTAACAATGTTTTGGACTCCAAGTATCGAGATTTAGCAGGAGGCTAAATCAACATAGAAGAACGATAGACTAATAGACAGGGTCATATCTAGCGGACGGGGCTAAATCTGGCAAAGGTGTAAAGTTAATGGGAACCAATGGGTCGTGGATCATGGGCGCTACCTATCGACGGTCGTAGGACATATCGGGTGGATAAATAGCACGCGGGTAATCTATTGAAGGCGGGCCGATAAGAATACCACGGTTTTGTTTCAAGGGCACGTGGCGCCACCAGATACATATCAAGGGGAAAAGAGGGTAAGCTTGAAACCACTCAATCCCACCCCAATGTCATGTTTAGGAATATTATTAGATATGTAAAATCCAAGGATCACATGTGGAAAGGGAAATTTTTCGGCCCGTCAAATCACCTCGGGACACTTGTTTGGGTACTTTTCATCTGTGCGATGTCGGGTGAGCACCACCACAAAACTGATTCAAAATACCATCATTTGAAATCAACATTCAAACGTGGTAAGTCATTATCCATGCAAGGACATTTGTCTGTAGACCATGATTGTCACTCAGTGATGATTGTCACTCAAAGCATGGGTGACGGTACTTTTGTTTCGAGCTATTGACGTTTTATTTCAAAATAGGGTAACCGTAAAACAAATCATCCATCTAATTATTGCACAGTTAAGAGAGATGAGTTCATGCTTCCAGACAAAATAGGGGAAATGGAGAAGACATATCCAACATCCTTTAGCGAAACAGAATATTCAAATAATCTGACAAAATTATCAATGAAGAAGAAAGAAAAGCTTGATGTCCGAATATTGGCAAAAAAAATTCACACAAAGCCTATAGGTGAACCAAGAGAAGATGAAGAAGTCAAATTAAATCCTATAATGAAGGATTTAATCAATAATGGGTATGAAGATGGGTCCAACATGCAAGTTGGCAAGGGTAAAAGGAGCAAGCGACGAAATACAAAGGTTAAAGCTGAAATGGTTGAAAGAGTTGGAGACAACCAACCTGCTTGGATTGAAACTTTAAAGGAAGAAATTGCTAATCTGAAATAGATTTCAAGCTAAATTAAGTATGTTTCAGATAATTTTGTAATGATACAAACAAGTGGCATTCAAGGTAAAAATATCAAATATGTCAGTTTTGGTTTATAACATCCCCTAGAAAGTAGGAATGCAGTGTTAATACGTTACTTCCTTTCTGACTAATAACTATTTTTGGAATCTTGGGGGAAGATGAACTGTTTTGGATTCCCTATGCAATGTATCTATATATACTATCAAAATGATAAATGAATGGTTGGAATTACCGGAGAGGGGCCTGCCCTCGGAGCAAGAGAACTTTGTAAATTTATGAAGCTGAATTGAATACATATGAAGAAGCTTTTAAAGTCTCTATGAAAATATTCTAACGGTGGTGATATGTGTTTTGTCTCCTTTCATTGCATGTATTTCCTGTGTTTTTGAATTCCACTTACACATGTCTTCTATTTAAATTGGATAGTTTAAAGCTCATAATTCATCTTATGATGCTCTTGGTTTAAGCGATTTAAACTGTGTGTATTTCTTCTTAACTAATTTAGAATTCATTTCAGTAATGCTCTGATGTATTTATTTATTTTCTCCTTCCTCTTACACCCTTCTTAAATACAATTTACAACTCAGATTCATTGC
>SNQJ01S0110503.1:10001-23349 GCA_010110895.2 Picea sitchensis
ATACCTTCATGAATCTAGCTGAAAACTCCTACACCATTTCATCAGGTGATCTCTTCATATTGTTATACTAGGTCAACAACTGAAGGGGATTTTTCTTATCCCCCCAGTTTGCAAGGAAGTTTGTTTCAAAGGCTTCAAAATCTATGATACTACCTGTTGGAAGGGCTCTGAACCACTTCCTTACATCTCCTGCAAGGCTTTGTGTAAACAACCTCATCTTCACATATTCAAAGTCCACTTCTTCCAAGTCTATGAAATCATTAAAAAAGTCTAGATGTTTTTGGGCTGATATGTTACCTTCAGCATCATATAATTTGATCCTCGGATTGTAATCTTGAGGCAGATCATGTAGTTGAGCGAACAGTATGAGGGGAGAAAATATGACTTCCATAGTTGTTTTGAGGGGTCAGAGTGGACGTTGGTTTTGAGAAGGGGTCACTACAGGCTTGGCAGATGCGGCTAAAATTAGATCTTGGAATCTCTTTTCGTCAAAGATAGTCTCGCTTAAACAAGATTCAGACTTAGTTCTGAACATGGATTGTTCACATTTCATGTCAAACTCAAGGATTTCAATGCTATTCACTGTGTCCTTGGGCAAAGACAGATATCAATCTGGACACAACACTAGGGTTACATGCCTTTCTTTTCTCTTGCGCACAATCTTCTTAGGGTCAGACACATGGATTACAGCTTCTGGGTCTGGATTTCTCCTAGTGTGAACTTTCTTAGGAGCCAAGATTTCTATTTCACATGGTGTGGTGCAACTGGTCATTGATTAATGGAGTCTCCAGGGTAAAAATAATCTCATCCAATAAGGTATTTAATTATCTCTCACCCTCAGGGATCAAACTAAATCTTTAAGTCATTTTCTCAAGGAATATTTTTTCAATTTCATCCCCGGCAACAACGCCAAAATGTTATCACTCTGTAAATTTTGTCTGACTGATAGAAAAATAACAGAGGTAACTCTTTCAACCAACTTTAGAGATGAGGCACTAGCCTGCTCAACTCAGAGAGGGATCTCTCGTGTCACTTGATATTTCTTTGATAATCACTTTCTAAATTTGGCTTGTTTTGGGCATTTTTAATAAAATTGTTGGCAATGAAGAGGAAGAACACTCAGGGCTATGGAGTCACAATTCTGAAAGTGAATGAAAACAATGATCAGCTAGTATAACTCTCCAGAGGATAAAGCAAAAATTGAGGTGATGAATCTGAGTTATTCTTAAACTTAGGTAGAGTGTAGGAAGATAGAGAAAACAAATAACTACATCAGAGCATTACTGAAATGAATTATGAATTAGTTAAGAAGACAATCACATAGTTTAAATTGCTTAAGACAAGAGCATCATAAGATGAATTTTGGGCCTATAACTCTCCAATTTAAACAAAATAAAATGTAAATGGAATAAAATATCATAGGGAATACATACAATGAAGGAAGACAAAGCTCATATCACAACCATTAGAATATTTTCAGAGAGACTTCGAAAGCTTCTGCATATATATTCTGTAAATTCAATAGAGTTTACAGCAACAAAAGATTCCCTTGCACTTCTGCCAACATTAATTCATTCAAGTATCCCAGTATTTATACAATTTGTTTACAATGGTTGAAATTGAAATGTTTCAGCTTCTAAAACTGATTATAATAATTTCAACTAATAGTCTCAGTATGGAAACTAATTTACAATGATTGAACAAAAATATGTTTCAAAATCAAAGTGGATTCATCTGATTGTTCAGCTTCTTTCACGACATCTGTCTCAATCTGATCCTCTGTCAAATCTACAAATTTGATGACACTTGGAAATCATATATGGGTTTCGGGGAAACTGCATTTTGTCTTACCCAGCCGCACTATTTCCTTCCATCGTGAGTCAGAGGGGATCTCGTAGTCCATCATCTCTTCAATAAAAATCTCCAAGCCAATGCATGTGGCGTAGGACATATTCAGTAAACCAAATTTCACTATTTTGAACTTATTATTTCAAAGTCTGTAGCCAAATACTCTACCGGGCTTGGGCCTTTCAGACTTTCTTCCATAGCCTCAAATTTAGAATGGTCCATTCTACACTGAATGACAAGAGAATTGTAATCTGTTTGATTTTATAATGAACCTTTTCCATCCCAACATGATGGGAGGCCTTTGATAAAAAAATGTTCAAATGCATCCTTAAACTCCTATATGTTGTGCTCCATTGGCATAGCTTTGTTATGGACTGATCTAGGCAGATTGTGCTTGGCGATGATCCTCCTAGCTGAAATGATCAATGCAGTCCTCTCCTTTACCCCGATAGTTTGGAGATCAGTAGTTGGCAAAGAATTTAACAAGTCAATAGCATTTTGGGCCCATTCAGAGGGTTTCTTGGCTAATACTTCATTAACAATAGTACACCTTCTTTGCACTGTAACAGCCACGTTGTCTTTGACATTTATAAAATTCAGATAAACCTTGAATTTAGCAGCCTCTATAGCAATAGCATCCCATATCACATGTTTGGATCCTTGTAATAGTGTTTTTCCTTTTAACCTAGCTTTCATCTTGCTCACTCTCTCTTGTAAATCTTGATTATCTCTATGGAGTTGAGCCATCTTCTCATCTTTCACTTTCATTTCTTATTTCAACTTTTCTATGACCTCTTTGAGACCCTTGATCTCCCCTGTTTTTAAGATTACCTAGGACATAACTTGGACTAAACCCTTAGTGCTTGATACAGCCTCTGTATTAGTAGGTACAATGACAGCCAGATCTGATGTTAATGCCTATGCTTGTGACCAATTCTCTTTCTCCTTTTCCAACTGCAACACTTTAGCTTTGTAATTGAGTGCCTCTTGTCTGAATGTTTCCTTCTTCTGTTCCAAATAAGTCAGTTATGTTTTCTATGGATGATCTATAGGGGACATATTCATCTTTTTATTTAGTATTTGGATCATTTTATCTTTCTCATCCAGAGAAGCTTTTACCCCTTGAGGGCCTTCAGATTCTAACCTTTTGACCTGTGTCATCCAGGCTTTGTTGGATGCCTTTTCCTGCTTCAATTTTCCATCTAGATTGATTCCAGGCGTTGTCAATCTTGCAACCCTCAGACCTAAGCTCAGATAATCCGAATATAGCATGTTGTTGACATTCCTGTGGAACTTTACTTTGTCAGGGGCACCAATATTTTCATAGTGCAATTTGATCCCGAAAACCTTATCATCATTGGCCACTGCTATGTTAAACATCTTTCTTTCCACATCCATGACTGAGAGAAATGAAGTCTTATGTTGGGATATCTTCTCTACATTGAGCAACAGGTCCCTTATTTCTTTTTTTTCCATACTTCTTTTCACAGCATACTGGTTCATTAAATCTTCCTTGGACTAATAAATGGCCCCAGGTGTCTGGCTAAATATGTGTTTCCTGCTACTAAAAACCTTTGTGTTTCTTTCACTTTGTGGAATGCTTCCTGTAACAACTTCTTTGTTCTTGGTTTCACCTTCCACCATCTCCATGCATGTTGTCCTTTTGGGCTCTTCTTCTTCCAGGTCGACTATTTGAGAGGATGATGTGATTTTCATTTTCTTGAGAGTATCGCGCTGACTACTGGCACCCAGGGCCTCTCAACTGCTCCTCTTATTATAGAAACTCATTTTAGGAGCTTTGACAACTAGCCTAGGAGAAGGTTTCTGTGTTAGGCTCTGATGGGAGGTTGTTTCTGTATGTTTTGTCTAATCATGTCGTAGAGTGACCTCCATATCTACACAAGTTTCTAGATTGGCTAGCTTATCGAATCCTTCAACATGCTCATGTTCATAGGGGCCTTGTCTGCTCTCCAATATCCTCTTTGATATGATTTGATGCAGATCATATCTCCTCCCCTGCAACTGTGTGAACCTGAATTCATTGAGTTTGTATTGAATATGAGGCAAACAGGACTTGTTCTTTACCACAAAGGGTCCAACTATGAAAGGAAACTTTAAGTTAGAACCCTTGTGTGTTTTCAAAAAATGATTTGTCTCTGAGATGATCATTTGTCTTATGAACTCCAAATAAAATATTTTGGGAGTAAGAAAGGCTGGTAAAAGATAAGGTCCTTCCTGACAGCCATATATCCAAATCACAATAGATTTTATGAGCAACATCCAATCTCCTATCTTGTTCTCTGGATTTGGTTGCAAAGAGCCTTTCATTTCCTCCAAAACCCTTGGAAGATATGAACCAAAAATAAGATTGTACACCCTAGACATAATCTTATTGATGAAAATAAGCATGGTGATCCTTTTACAGTCAGTTGAAATAAATACAGTCTCAGGAAATTCAACTTTTTTAGATTCCAGAAACATTCTTAGCAAGTGTGTGTCGTATCTGAAGTGCTTCAATGAATTGAAGTTAACCAGTTGTTGATGCATATTGTCAGCAATAAATTTGTCAAAACTGACACAGAGCGACTGACTAGACAGAAATAAAGTTAACAAGAAACCTAACATGACTTCTACCACAAACTTGTCATTGTCCAATCCTAATATTTGACTTAGCAGAGAACAAGCCCATTGGACTTCGATGACCATGAAACTTACACTAGAAGCTAACGACGGACTCTTTGAATGGTTTCCAGGCTTGAAAATGGTCTACAGAAAAAGGGATTTCACTTCTGGTGGGAATTCTCTATAGATCATGATCAATTTATGTTCCTCGAAGGGATATGAAACTGTGGGGAAGGACTCTGGTATACTGAGGGTGTGCCGAAGTAATGGACTATCTATTTCACATAAAACCTTTCACCTAATTTATTTAGAATGATTCTTTCTTCATGAGAATATCGCTCTGCACACCAGCTTACAAATTCAAGGAAAGGAAAGACTAATTCTATGACATAAGGGGTGATGGAGGCTTGAGCCTCTTTGAGGATAGGTATGCGCATTCTGACATTGCCTAACAAATTCAATCTGGATACAAAAATGGGTGAAACTGTTATCTTTGTGTTGAAAACCTTGGAGTCTCTATCAATTAGGGTTTCTTCTCTGGAGGAGATGTCTTGTTCATTCACAGATAAAACAACAGAATTAGCGGCCATGGTGAAAAATACCTATTAAGTAGTGAAGGAAGCACGAATTGGATTTAGTTCTGGTCTTGGGTTTCAGATGGATTCTTTGCACCAATTTTTGAATGTTTTAATGCTTCAAAACATCATAAAATAATGTTGGGGGGTCCTCCTTTTATACTTTCCTATCGACATTGGGGGTTGGAGAAACCGGTTTTAGGCAGACCGCTTTTCACCCTGATGTATCTCTGAGGGCGCCATGTGTCCACGATTTAAACCACGGTAGTTTTCCCTGAACCACCTTCATCTGATTCATCTTTGCGCTACTTCAATCGTCGATATGCACCTTGGTCATTGATCCAAGCCACTTTCAAGATCGACGGTCCACCTTGACCCAACAACTCTTGACATCGAGGGTTGGAGAAAGTGGTTTTACTCAGACTTATTTTCACCCTGATGTACCTCTAGAGCTGCCACACATCCACAGATAAAACCACGATAGTTTTCCCTAGCCCGCCCTCAATTGATTACCTTTCATGCTACTTCAATCACCGATATGCGCCTTGGCCGCTGATCCGGGTTGCTTTCAAGATCGACGGTCCACCAAGTCTTACCTTTCACACTTATACTATATTTTTCCATATGCAACCGGATATAGTCTGGTCCTCTAAGTTATCATATCTCCTTAGTGACATAGCCCTTCGCCAAAACTCCGAGACTTGGATACCATCTAAAAAATTTTATGGTGATAACATGGCATGGTAACCCCTTTATTGCGCTTAGTTTTTTTTTTTTTTTAAGTGCTATGAGGTCAATTGTCCCTATACATATTTATTCAACTCCCATTGAAAATCCCTCTAAGCTTTGTTCCTCCTAAATCCTTCAATTGTACATCTCCCCCATCTGTCACAATCTTTACTTCATATGGTCCTAACCAATGCATTTTGAGTTTCCCTGGGTGTTGAAGAGATTTATTGTCATATACCAAGACTAAGTCTCCCTCCTTGAAATTTTTCTTCTTGATGTGCCTATCATGCCAAGGTTTGTCCCTTGCTTTATGTACTTCTTGGTGAAACCCTGCTAGAATCTCATCTTCCTCCATGATCATATATTGACTTAGCATTTCCTATACTGTGCCTCACTCTATCATGTTGGTAATTGTTGCTAAGCGTAGACCAGGTACCAAAAACTCTAATGGCACCACTGCTTCTTTCCCATACACCAACCTAAACGGTGTCTTCCCTGTCAGTTTTTTGCATGTGGTCCCATATGCCCACAATATTGCTGGTATCTTCAATTCCCAATCATCCCTATTAACATTGTAGATATTTGTCAGTGCATTCTCAAGGATCTTATTAAAGGCTTCCACTATTCCATTTTCTTGAGGATGATATGGTGTACTCCTTTGATTTTAAACTTCAAAATCCTCATTCATAGCCTTAATAGTGTTTTTAATGAAGTAGTGCCTTGGTCACTCATCAAAATCCTTGGGCATCTGAATCTAGTGATCAATTTCTCAAACAAGAAGTGTGTTGTTGTCTTTGTGCTGCAATATTTTACTGGTGTTGCTTCTTTCCATCTTGTTACGTACTTTGTCACAGTAATAATGTACCTCTCTCCTCACATTTTTGTTGGTGGGTTAATTGGTCCCACAAAATCTATTTCCCATTTTTCGAATACCTACAAGGTTACTTATGGTCTAAGGGGCATTGATTCCCTTCTATTTGGTTTACCAACCCTATGACATACATCACATATCTAGCAGTAGTCCTTTGATTCTCTGTGAACATTCGACCACCATAGCCCTGTGTGCAATACCTTGTGTGAAGTAGCTTTTCCTGCATAATGTCCTCTTGCTATTCCCTCATGGAATTCTTCTAAAATCCTAGGTATTTCATGTTCTAGCACACATATTCTCAAGATTCTATCTACACCCATTTTGTATAAGTGTCTAGCAATCACCTGATAGTATGAAACCCTGACTACCAGATTGTTCTTCTGCGTAGTGTTGAAGTCTTGTGGCACAGTCCCTGTACTCAAGTATTGAATGATGTCTGTGAAGTATTCATCATCTACTTGGACTGAAAATAACTACGCATCAGGAAATTCGTCCTCTATATTCGTAGGTTCCTCTCCATTACTGATCCTCGACAGGTGGTCAAGTCCTACATTCAACTTCTTTGGTTTGTCTATCACTTCAAAGTCAAATTCCTAGAACAACAATAACCATCTACAAATTATTCCCCCCAACACTGGCTTGTTGATGAGGTATTTGAGAGCTGAATGGTCTATGAACATATTGAAATGTTTTACTAATAAATAATATCTGAACTTCTAAAGTGCATTGACCATAGCTAAGCCTTCTCTCTCTGTGGTATTGTAATTCTGCTCCGATTCTGACATTTTTCTGCTAGCGAATTCTATAGGATGGTCCAATTCTCCTAATTCTAGTTGCACTAGAATAGCTCCAAGTGATATGGCTGATGCATCTAGATGCACATGGCATGTCTTTTCCCAATCTAGGAATACTAGTATTAGTGTGATTAGCATCTTCCTTGTTAGGGTGTCCAATCCTCGCTGACAGTCCTCATTCCACTGAAACTTGTTGTCTTTTCTTAACAATTTATCCATTGTCACAATGATCTCTGCATACCCTTTTATAAATTTCCTATAGTATATTGTGTGTCCCAATGTACCGACAGACTAATTTTGGTGGTGGTAGATTAACAATTACTGCAATCTTGGAAGGATCTACTAGAAATCCTTGTTTTCATACTATATGGCCCAATAGTATCCCAAAGGGTATTCCGAAGATGTACTTCTTGATGTTTAATGATATCTAACACTGCCTGCATATTTCTAACATCAGCCTCAACACCCCAACATGGTCTTTCAACAGAATATAGACTGTCAAATCATCTAGATATACCTCTAGAAACTGGTGGATGAATTCTTTGAATGCGGCTATGACTACACTGAAAAATATTATTGGTGCATTATTCAGTCCAACCGACATGAATTTGTACTAGTAGGATCCCCATTCCATGGAAAAAGTGGCATTGTATCTGTCTTTTGGGGCTATCTTGATCTGATGGTATCCTGAGAATCCATCAGTGAATGAATAAGCTTCATGTCCTCCTACGTTCTCCAACACCTCATCTGTGAAAAGAGTAGGGAATGGGTCATGTAAGAACACATTATTCAGCTTCCTCAGGTTGACACATATCCTTATCCCCCCCTATTTTTTCTCCTAAAATACCATCGGGCTTCCCATTCAGATTCCTCTAAAGGTTCTATGATTCCAACCTCCAACATTCTATCGATTTTGGCTTTGACTTTTTACTTATATATAGGGTTTAGTCTTTATGGTCGTTTTCTGATCGTTCTTGCCTCATCTCTAAGAGGTATCTTCGTTTCACATATCTCTCCATCTATACCTTTCATTTATGTGAACGTTGTTGGGAATAGGTCATTGTACTCACGCAATAACTCTATTATGCTTCCCACTATTTTCTCATCCCAATAGTCTCCAATGCTGACCACTTTGGGATTCTCAATTGTCCCAATGTTGAATTTATTCACCTTGATCGGCACATCAAATACTTTTGATTCTAGAGGTGGACCTTCCACTTCTCTTTCACCTTCAACTTCCTGAATTTGAATATTTTGCGGGTCATCTTCATCTTGTGCTTCTTCCTGCACATGGTAACATGAAAGTAGTTCCTTTACTATCTGTATATTTTGTTGTTGTTCTTCTGTCATGAATTCAACTTTCGGTTCTATAATGAATATCACCCCTCTGATTTGTTTCAGTGGGGAGTCTATGTTATGGTTCTCATGCTCAAATGAGAAAGCAACTGTAAATTTCTACGGTAATATTGTCCAGTTTGTAGTTCCTCTGTGCAATTCCTGGTTTGTATACCAGTTTGTTGGAATCCCTTCTAATGTGTGAACAAAATGATGAGACCATTCCTATGGTGGTGTCATTCTCCATAGTGTTCTACACTTCTCCAAGTGTTCTACTAGTGCCCCATGTCCATCATATTTCTGCAGCTGGTTGTTTTCCTTTTTTGATCCAAACATGATGTGTAGTAATTGCCTACACCGGTACCAGTCCTTAATTGTTTCTTTGTGCGCACCCCACCATCTTGCAGGTGTTTCCTTGAGTGCTATGTACAGGGCTAAGAGCCTATGATTTTCTAACACATCATATTCATATCATGTTAAGAATGCTTCTAAGTCATTCACCCCATGAAAGCTAGGAGGTTCTCTTATCTTCGTACCTACCCATCTTACTACGCAGTCTATTCTTGCACATCTTCTTGTGGAGACTTCCTGTAACCTCTACTGCCAATTTTCTAAGCATGTATCTACATCTAATGCACATGAGGTGATGCTTATCCAACTGAGTACCCCATCTATAGTCGAGTTCACATAATCTCTTATCGCGCGGTTGTTTTGTACAACTGGTTAATTTCCTCCAGGTCCAAGCAAGTAAGTTCTACAAACCTTTCCCCTTCAGATGGGTCCAATGGTGCAATGACTTTGTATTCTCTTGAATTGAATGTCATCTTCCTTGTATTTAAGTTGATTATGGCCTGATTTTCAAATGCCTAATCCAATCCAATAAATGATGGATAAGTTGATGTGCCATCCACTATCTCTATTACTTCAAATTTGTCTTTAGTACACACTCCATCCAATTCTATTGCCACTCCCTTTAGTCTTCCAATTGGTAGAACTTTGTGTTGATTTTCTAGTTTTAGCTGAACATGTGAATTTCCTAATGTAGGTTCTCCCATACATTGCCATTTATTCTTAGGTAATACATTTACTTTGGATCCTAAATCCAGTATAATATCTTCCATGTTGAAATGTCCAATGTTGGCATTCAATCTGAATTATTTGTTTGTTCTCCTTCTTGTATGCAAATGATTAATTTTTTTTTGTTCTAGCTTTCCTTCTGCCTATATGCTACATATTTCTAGCATATTTTGTAATACTTTAACAGAGGATGGATCATTTAGTATTTTAACACATGATTGTAAAAAAACCTTAATCGTAATTACTTGTCCTAGGGGTTGTGATTCTTTGGTGTGATCCAGCGATGGAGGAATCTCGTATGCTAGTACTTCCTTATTATGTTGTGCAGTTGATGTCGATGCAATGTCTGGCTTCATGAATTATTTTCTATCCTACTTGAATATCTCATTTTTCTTTCTGCACATCAAACTGCTTCTTTGGTTTGGCATTCTTCTTCACCAATTGGTTTTGTACTGTCTCTTGTCTTACTGCATCGTTTCCTATTTTATCTCCTCCCCACGTAACTATGTTGATGTTTCTTCCTTCATCCCTCATTTCTATCGAAATCCATTGAACATTCAGATTGTTCTGATTTATATTCTCCTGGATATTCCCTAATAGTGTCGAACATTCTTCTGTGTCATGATCTGATGCGCGACAGTACATACACGTCATGGGTGGAAGTGGAAATTCTCTTGCATAGTTTACTAGTTGTTGAAAATCCTGGCATACCATAGATCCAATGCCTCTTCCAAAGCCTCCTCTTGCTCTTCCTCCACCTTTATATATAGCTCAATCCCCTCATGGTGCATTATACCTAGGTGGTTGGTTATACCGTGCGGGATTATAGTGTGGTTGCACAGTATTGTATTGCGGCTGCACAATGTTATATTGTTGTTGTGCAGTGTTATACGAGGTTGGGACTTGGTTAAAATGTGGTGTCACTGGCCCGATCATCATTTCCTCATGCACCCTGTACGTATTTGATGGTCTTTCCCTCATGGGTTCCATGGTTCTACAATCTTTTTCATTATGGCCTACTGACTTGAAAAAGTTTCAATATGAACTCTTAGGTACTGGTTGGTACTTCTGCATCATTGGGTAGTGATATGGATCATGCCCTTGTTTCTTACAAATATCACACCATATTCCTCCTATTGGCAACATGTTTGGAATTCATGCTGCCATGTACTATGTGAATTTTGTACATTCATCCTTATGGTGCCATTATGTCCTATATGTGGTACACCAAATGACTTCTCTTTTGTCCTTACCTTTGTTTTGGTTTAGCTGCAATGTTAAGTTCTTTAGATCCTCCTTCAGCTCCCCTATGGTTGGATCTGTCTTCTAATATTGGTTTTCTTCTAGTTGTAGGGATGCTTGTAGAGCCTTTGTCTATGTATAAAACTTTTTGTTGTCGCAATAGGTATTTCAAGTGTGGTAGCAGTGAATTGATGAACAAATGCCTATGTTTCATATCTTTCATGACATATTTTAGCTTTCCCTTCAATCATTTGAATCTCTGGTCAATCTCCCATACAGATTCTCTTGGTTTCTGTCGAATCTCTATTATCGCGTTCATGTATTGATCTTATGAACGAGGATTATGGAACTCATTTATTAATAGCTTTTTAATATCTCTAATTGTCTTGGTTGTCCCTGGAGGAATGTTTGCAGCTAAACTCATGTACCAATCTAGTGCACGATCTCTTAGCATGATGGATAACTGTGAAATTTTAGTGTCCTATCCTATGATCTATTTCGCTTCCCAGATATTTTCACAAATAAACAGGTGCTTCCCCAGGTCCTCCGACACCTCTCTTTTGAATTCTGGTAACCTAATGGTGGGATCATGTCATGTCATCCTGAATGTTGAACTACTACCTCTGCGCAGTGTAGATACTTGACCAATGCTTCATGAATTGGCTCCCTTAGTTATTTTTCCTTGTGTAGATGTTCTTCCTACTAGCTTCCTTCTCTCTAAATTCAATTGTCTAAATGGTGGTGTTCTTCTTGGTGTATTAGTCGCACATCGGTTTATGGGTTCCACACTGACACTGATATGGATAGGAGCACTACCTTATATCCCCATTCTTGGACCTTTCGTCTTCCTATCATATGTCACATGTAGGATTTCCTCAATATTCTCCACATCCCAGAGATCCTCTACCTCTTCTTCATCACTTTCCAAGCCTTCCCTTGTGAATACGGATCTCTTCTTGGTGTTCACCTTATATTGGTAGGGTACTCCACTACGTGTTCTTCCAGTTGTTTCCATGATCCACTTTAGCTAGTATTCATCCATAATAATTGGGTCCAAGGCCTCCTCCTTATTTTCTTTATCCACTTCTCCTTCCATTTCTCCTTCTCATGTCAGTGTTTCCCCCCTTTCCCCATGCACGCAGGGAAGTTTAGTTGTCTGACTCCATTTTCATTACACCTTTGTTATATAGTAATATATTAATAGAAGTATATAAATATCTGATGTACCTACCTCGAGGTCCCTTCAATAAATCTTGTTCAACTGCTTTGTAAGACTTCGTTGTATCTATTTCAAATTATGTGATAAATCCTACAATAATGTTGTCTAACCATAAATCTACTGTACGCGTAAACTTATTATCAACTCGTTGTAACTGTGCAATCTCTTTAGGAGTCCACTCTAGTTGTCTGATACAATTTGTAGGATGGTTGTATTTAAACCTTTTTATCCACTCTTGCAATACATGTGGGAAATCACAGAAAAATACTTCATGCAAGTCGTTCAATACGTACTTGCCCATATATTTGCATGGTGTCAACATCAGTTTTCTGTTATCTTTCTGCACAAACTATAGCTCCTTTGTCTTCAACCAGTTCTCTATATCTGCCTTCATTGGATTCCATGGTCTCAACATCCCCTTTTAGATTCTCATTCTCTCAACATCTTGTTGTCTGATCCGAAATTATTTTGACGCGTCTTCAGTAAATCTCACATACTCAATCCCATCACATTCCCAACCAACTAGCAAAGGAACCTATTATAACCCTATAATTTATAAGATCATATGGTGACTAGAAAATTTTCACTATTGATATATGTCATCTTGCAAATAATATTTCATTCATGCAAATTATTTTCAAAAGAAAGAAAGAAAAAGAATAAAGAGGGCATAGAAGAAAAAATGAACAAAGCCCCATGCAATAACAATGACTTGATCCATACTATTTAAACATGGTCAGGTACTTTTGAATTGATGTTGATAGGATTAGTGAATAGGCCTGGCTAAACTGTTTAATCTTATCCAAGTAGAAATGTTAGTTAGTGAATAAATTTGATCAAACTGTCTAATCTTGGTCAAATAACTCTAGGGTAGAGTAATCTCTTAGTCCAATAGTTTAATCTGGGCTAAAAGTGTAGGTAGGTAGGATAGGACATAGGCTAGCCACCTTTTCTTTCAATAAAGTTTGTATGGTGTTCGAAGAAAATGTATGATTCTGATGTTTTAGGTGCTTTCCTAACCCCATGTTGACAAAAG
>SNQJ01S0110504.1:7143-28994 GCA_010110895.2 Picea sitchensis
GTCTTTCCTCTATCATTCACGATTCAAGGTAGTAAGGAAACAAACAAATTGAGGTGGACACCAAAAGACAAAATCTTCATGTAGTCTTCCTCTCATCATTCAAGATTCAAGAAAAAACAAATATTACATCATTAAATTATTACATTAATACAATTAAATAAAACTAATAATTAAACATAATTGATATTGTTAATAAACTTGAATATAATTAAACATTATTATTTCAAAATAATCTATTTTATCTTAAACACATTTATAAACATATAAGAAATTTATTCTTTAATTAATATTAATAAAATTTTATAAATAATATATTAAAATTAATAAAAAAATTATAAATTAATTAATAATTTAATATGAAAAAAATCTAATTTTTTTATTATTAATTTTAAGTTTTTAGAAGTCGATTTCAAAATTATAATTTTTTCCCTAGGTTTATTATATATCTCAACTCTTCAATTTCTTCTTTATTCAAACTTAGATGTACTCATGATGAATTATGATATGGACTCTAAACATTGACCATAAACAATATTGTGATTAACATTGACCATAAACAATATTGTGATTCCTCTAGATCCTCGAAACGTTACTTCCTACATAAATTTTACTATTCAAACAAGAATTCTTGTGAGAGGAAAACAAACAAACAAATTACTCTGAAACGGTGACCTATGTTATTAGTGAAATTATGTGTTTCACATGGGTGAAGATATGAAGATATCAAAATAAGAATATTTATGTTATGCACTTGCACTTTAATATATGAAGTTAAATCTTCTTATAAAAATTCATGTGATGGATTTTAATATATGAAACTAAATCTTCCTGTAGAATTCATTTTTTTCATTCGACAGGCTAGAAAGGAAAATGCTTCCCCTATGTGGATCATAATGGGATTTAAGTATTTAGCAATAGGTTTATAAATCCACAAACATAGTGTATACATGTTTTTGGAAAATGTTTCCCTTATGTGAACCATAATGGGATTTAAATATTTAGCAATAGGTTAATAGGTTTATAAATCCACAAACATAGTGTAAACATGTTTTTGGATTTAAGAGTATTCGATATTCAATTGCCATTATCCATTTTGCTCAACTATTTATTATTATGCCTTATGTCTTGGGTGTTTAGAACTTGTCATCCACATAACTAACCTACTACAAAGAGTTGAGCTTTAAATACCCTGTGCAAAGTTAATTATATGATAGAATATGTAAATTAATTATATGATAGAATATGTAGAATTGAAGGACATTTTAAATAAATAAAAATTCTCTAAACAAATAATCAAATAATTGTATTATACTATAATACCTTGTACTCTTTATATAAATAATCAAATAATTGTATTATACTTTAATACCTTGTACTCCTTATATAAATAAAGGATTGTATTATACTTTAATACCTTGTACTCCTTATATAAATAATTGGGTGTTTAGAAATTGCCATCCACTTAACTAACATACTACAGATTTGAACTTTAAATAATACCCTTGCAAAGTTAATTATATAATATGATAGAGTATGTAAAATTTAAAAAACATTTAAATAGAAATGTCTCCAAACAAATAATCAAATAATTTTATTATAATATAATACCTTGTATTCCTTATATAAATAATTGTATTATAATATAATACCTTGTACTCCCCATATAAATACTTGTATTATAATATAATATCTTGCACTCCCTATATTATATATAGAGTACTATACTAGATACAAGCCATATATTATATATGGGGTGTATTATAGGTGATTTCACTTAATATAGATATTTTAAGTATTAATTATATTAGTCAAATTAATATATCGAGTATTCATATAATGTCAAATTAATATATCAAGTATTCATATAATAGTAGTCATATTATATGAGATACATAAGTAATATCTCACAGTTGAATCCATATATTATATTAGTTTAAGTAATATTCAAACTACCGTGCATATCAACAATTAGTGTATGTATTAATTAAATTAATATATGGAATATAAATTAAATTATATTAGTTTAAGTAATATTCAAACTACTATGTATATTAACAATTAGCGTATATATTAATTAAATTAATATATGGAATATAAAAAATATAATTATTTTATTATATAATATATGATGATGATAATGATTAATGTCCACTAAGATCGAATTTCTCTATCGGGTTTTAAGAGGGTTTTAAGAGGGTTAGTAAGTACTTAAGATTTTTTAGAATTTTGTTTATGTTCTCAAAAATCATTAAGAGAAGCTTTCCAAGATTACTATACTTTTGTTGAGTTAAGAGGTTAGGAAGGTTGATATTGTGACAAATATTTTGAAAATGAGATATAATATGGGTATAGGCTGGACAATCTAAGAGAAAATGTTTTTTATCTTCAACCTTCTTAGTGTCACAAAGGTGACACACTCATTCGTTACATGGCGTTTTAGGAATTGACCAACAACCAGTTTCACTATGGAGGTGGTGAGAATTTGTTCTTATCTTAGCAATGCTTTTTCTTTTCTTTAAACTTGGCAAAACAAATAGGTAATTTTTCTCTTCTAGATTAGGGTTGATTACATCCTTATAATACCTTAATTTTCTTTTTTCCTCGAACCCTTTATCACACTACAATTTCTCCTTAAATTTTAATTCAACTTTTTTTTAATGTTATCTTTATTTTTCAAAATGGTTTCTTCCATCGTTCCCCAATAGTTATCCAAGACTAGGCATCTTTATTCGATCCTCTCTTGAGTTGATGGTGGTTATGACTTGATTTGAAGCAACTTTAGGAAGCCTCTTGTCGTCCATGTTGTTTAACTTGTTATTATACATTAGGTATCTAGTCATAGTCATGCTCTGAATGGGGGAGAGGGTTGTTTCTAAGAGGAGGATGTGATAAGAGATATTTCGTTTAATTTTGAGATTATAGGTTATAAAATTCTTTTGTATTTTCTCTATCTTTCTCCAGGATTCACGAGAGATAATAACCCTAGACTTCACATCCATAAAGAATAAGAGGTGTAACAATAGTCTCAAAGAGGATTTTTTTCTTATCCCAAATCCCAATATCAGCTCATTTACAATTGTTTTTAAGACCATAATAAGTTTTCCATTCCCCAATAATCCTTTTCTCGATGCTATAATTCCAATCGAGCTTGTGGTGAATATCAATTCCAAGATATTTGTATCAAGTAACTTCCTCCAATTTGTTGTTTTCATATATAGATATATCATAAGGGATCTTATTAGATTTAATAATCATGCCCTTAGTCTTATTAGTATTAACAGTCATACCCATATTGGAGCAAAAATCCTTGAGGATTCTTAGTTGGTTTTCAAGATCATGCAGACTCCTTTCCACAAGAACGATATCATCAGCATAAAGAAGAAGATTGATGACTATACTAGTGAGAGTAGGGCCGACACATCCTCATTTTTCCAAGCAATATTCTAACTTGTCAATGTATATGACAAAAAGGGTAGGGGACAAGGGACAACCTTGTTTGACTCTGATATTGCAATTAATCTCTTTTGACCAGCCCTTAGTGTTTTTAAACTTAGCAATAACGTTCTCATACATCCTTATTGCAACAACCCTTAACTCGAGACGCAATTTTATTTCTTCCAACCTATTCCAAAGTTTTTTCACAGGAACCATGTCAAAAGTTTTTCTAAAGTCAACAAAACAACAAAAAAGATTGGTTTTAGTATTGAAGAAATCCTTTGCAATGATACTAAAGGTCACAAGATGGTTCATAGTTGAATCATATCTCCTAAACCCGGCCTAGCCTTTAGCTCTTTTATCGTGACTTTCTAGACAAAGGTTAATCTTCTTTTCCAAAATAATTCCATAAAGCTTGGCTAAAATCAGACTAATCATAATGGTCCTATAATTACACGGAATGTTTCTATCCCCATTTTTAAAAATAGGAACAATGAGGCTTTGCCTCCGCGGTTTAGAGAAGCTTTGTTTGACTGCTAAACTGAAGATCTTATGTATGTGAGGGATAAGGATTGACCCTCTGATTTTAAAAATTTCATCTTGGTAGCCTTCAATGTCCTTAGCTTTCCCATTTGCAAGCGGCTTAACCCCAAAGTCTATGTCATCTACAGAAAATACTTCTTCCTTTACAGGGACAATAGGAATGGTGTCCATGGAATAAGGGAACTCGTAAAGGCTTTAAAGGTAGGAATTTCAATACCTTAAGGGAATCCTATTATTTTCTTTAGTATTGTGCTTTAGAATTTGGCTCCAGAGCTTCTTAGGATACAACTTATATAGTTGTGAAAGTTTCTCTTGCCTTTTATTGATATAGTTTTTTTTTTTCTTTTAATTAGGGCTTTGTAGGTGTTGATCTTATCGAGTTTTATGGACTCATTAGAAGCATCCCTAATGGTTTTCCTAGCAATTTTACATTCTTTATCATACCAAGGGTTGGTCGTTCTATTATTATTTTTATAGGACACGTTGAAACATAACTTGTTAAAACAAGTGGAAAGGGTAGATGTCAAATTATGGTAGAGTTCTTCAATGTTGTCCTTATAAGTTAGGATATTTAATTTACTATTTAAATCCTTTAAGAAAATGTCAACTTTACTTTTGTCAAAGAACAAATTCCTTTGATTATCATAATTCTCTTCAATGATGCTCTTATGCATGGAAAATTTTAGAGTTAGGGTTAAAGGTTTATGATCAGAGTTAGGCTTATGGTCATTTAAAAGGTCAAAAGTTGTTATTTGGTTGGAAACAAGAATATTAGATATCACATAATATAAAACACTACTACCTAGACCATGAATACAAGTCATCTAGTTGGATTTTGACCACTTCATTGCTCCATTGCAAATTATTAGGTCTTGAGAGTTGCAGAGCTTGACCAACTCAGTACCAAACAAATTCTCAATTAGGTATTCAGAGGTTATTTTGTAGCTATTAGATAAAACAAGGTCCTCATCTACCCATAAAGGATTATGGTTGGAGTCAGTACTTAAAAGAGTATCTTTTTTAGTTGCAGTCCTAACATTAAAGTCTCAGTATATTACCTTCATTTTTCAAACTATAAATATCTTGTTCTAAATTATTATAGGGACAATTTTTATCTAGATTATTTTTCTGATAAAAAGTAGAATTAATAGGTGCAAAATAAAAAATTTCTATATATATCTTCATATCATTGGTGTTCGAAATTTCTATCCAAATGCACTAATTGAGAGGGTCAATATTATGAAGTTGAATGTGAGGAGAAATGTTCTTTCTAATATAACAAGCCATGCCTCCTACCGCTCTATGGTGGGATTTTTTGTTCCATGTCGACAACAAGACAAATCCTTCTTTGTTAGGGACCTTAGACTCCTCATGCTCCCAAGTTTCAACTAGACATATAATATCAATATCACTTGAGATCCAACTTATCATAAGAGATTTGCACCATGGAAAGCCATGACAGTTCCAAAAAAGGATCCTGATTGTCCCAAATTCTTATTTATTATTATTTTTATGGTCTCTATCCCTAACAATATCTTTTCGATTTCTAATTATTGCCCATTTTCCTTCTTTCCAAGATTCTTTTACCTTTTGAACTTTCTTCCTTAATTTAGCTTCGTCGTCGGGAATGAGATCTTCATTTATAAATATTCGTGATCCTTTTAAGCTTGGAGATTTATTAAGTATGCTATATTTATGGTCACTACAACTTACTCTGACACGAATCAACCTATATTTGTGATCAATTATTTTTCCTAGCCTCTTTTCTTCTATGAGATAAATTGTATCAATTTGTGATTTATTATTTAATTCTTCTATTACTATTGCTAGTGTATCCTCCTCTTACCTCCTCGTTAAGAGGATAAACTGACTCATTTGGCATGAGTGACAGCATGCCCCCTGATGATAGGAACGGGGTTATTGAAACTGTCTCTTGTTTACTTGTTTTGTGTAATCTTCAAAACAAGTTCAGTTGACATGTTGTTGTGTTTCTGATGCAACAACATGACACATTTGGTTAAGTGTGCTTGCTAACAACACTTAGAAGTTGAACTTGTAGAGATAAAATATATTTGACAAGGTTCAAGGCTAAAAGAAAAAAAAAAGGTTCAAGGGTCTAGTTTGATTATCTTATTCATTTCCTCTTTGATGGGTTCGATATCCAATTTATTTTCCACATTACTCAGTGTCAAATTGTTGGTTAGTTTTTCTTCTATCTCTTTAATCATATTTCTCAAGTTGTGATTTTCTTTAACCCCTCCTTCTTGGTTTGATTTTTTATGTTTTTCCATTTGTTGAATCATATCTTTGGGATTCTCTTCAATTGACTCTTGAACCCTAATAATATATCCTCTATTTGAGTTGGAATGATATCTTTAACTTTTTCATCAATCATTGCCTCTAGCTCTATTTCAGGTTTTGGTCCCTTTCTTAGCTCATTTTTTCTAATGATTCTAACTCTATTTGGATTTTGGCATCTCTCTTCTTTCCTTTTTTTCTATTGATTGCATATAATGGTAAAAGATGGGTACAGAGAAAAAAATGTAACTATTACTATTTTGGACGACTTTTAAAAGGAAAATATTTTTTTTTTATTTTTATTTTCTTTGTGTATTAATTATTATCTTTCAAATCAGCACACTTATAAAACTTAAAATAAAATAAATAAAAATATTTAAATCTTAGATTATAAATATACTTAAATTAAAAATTGAATCAAAATAAAAAATGACTCACCTCATTTCACATATCCAATTGTAAACCCTTAATATATATTAATTTAACTCTATATTAATTATATAAATGTATATAGAATCTAAATTATATAATTATTTTAATTATATATATATATATATATATATATATATATATATATATATATATATATATATTAAATTAATATATAAATGTTATATATTAGTTTAACTAATATATCAATTTAATTAATTATATATTTATCTAATTATAAGTAAAATAAATTCATTTATATAAAAAAAAAAAAAAACCATAAATATATATATATATATATATATATATATATATATATATATAAGACAAGGTATAAATATTTTATATAGTCGGACTTACAATCATGATTATCTATATATAAGTTAATCATGACTATAAATAAATAAATAAATATATATATATATATATATAGGATAGGGATAGATATGCAATACCCTATCTCTTACGGATTTGAACTTGTGACCTTTTAGAGAAAACACATGTTCTTAACCATTTACACCACTCAAGCTACATTATAACCAACAACAAAACAGAGCAATAAATAAAATATATGATGTATCATATACAATGGGATTTGAAATTATATATCTTCCGACATATTTGTGAATGGGCATACACCCTATTAAGCAGTAGGCAGTGTGATCTTTTAAGCTTATTTAACTTTAAACCCTAATCGATGGATGGCATTCCAAGATGTGGGCATATTCTTAGTCGTCCTCCAAAATCAATGAACGGTTATTGCTCCTTAACTTCCTTGCATTTATAAAGACGCGTAGTTAGCGTGTTTGTACACATTTACCTAAAGCATGCCAAAATTATTGTACATATATATAGCCCGTGCGTTCAATAATTAATATGTATGAATGCCGACCTCCATTACCGCGATGGCATGCATCCATGCAGCAGGAAGAGTTTAATAGACTTATCTACGCGTACGCTTTTGACTTGAACAACCACACATTCTGAGCGACCCATCGCATTCTACGGCTGAAGTTTTTATTTAGACTTCGGTGGCAATGGCCCGAAAAGAAAGATTAGATGTGAATTACACTATGTTGCGGTAGCGGATGTGCCCCAATTCACTTTCGACATTTCACAGATGATTCTCCTTAATGAATCACAGTTTGTGAACTCGCTTTGCGGAATCGTTTCCTTTAATTTGGAATCGTTCAACTTGTAAACCTCGTCGCTTGGAATACGGTTATATCGTTTGTTTTGATTTTCCACAAAGTGATACATGCTTTATCTTGATTAGCATTTCACTACAGCTCGAGGGATTTGTCGTGCGTTACGAACATTTTAAAAAAATATGTTTATTGTTTTCTCTGGCGTACTTTAATGTTTCTTGGCATTTCAGGAATTGAAAATTTTGGCAGCAGCGATTGGAATCGTTTCTTGTTGGTTGTTGTTGAACTGTTTTGAACGGAATTTAACCGTGGAGTTTGGGTTCAGTGGAGTTTGGGAAATGGCGCTGTGACGAAAACTTATCTTGATTCACATTTCACTAAAGCTGGAGGGGTTTGTCATGCGTTCTATTTATTTTAAAAAAAAAAAAAAAAATATTTTTATTGTTTTTTCTCTCTGTTGTACTTTAATGTTTTCTTGGCATTCAGAGAGATTCAAAGCCTGATCAGCGGTTGAAGTCGTTCACTATTGTTGGTGTTTGAAACTAATGCTCGCATTTATTCCGCAATAGCCGAGAAATATTAACCCGTGACATTTATATACCGCTTGGGCATTTAAAAACAATCACCATTGTAATTGGTTATGTGGTTGAAATCCACTACAAGAGGCTGTTAGCATCACTTTCAATGAAAATTTATCCTCTGAACACTAGCGCATGGTGGTAGGGTCCACAATTTCATCAACAATTATGTTACAATTATGTTACATGTTTATATTACTTCTCTATAATTGGTTGGATCCTCGAGCTTCTATGAAATTGGGGATGGCTTCTATTCATATTCAGACAACCATGCCACAGATAAAAGCATAATTTTCTTTATAGAAAATGACCCTTCCCACATGGGCGATTGAGAAAACATTTAAACCATATTTACCATTTTTTGGAAACGCCTCTGTTAAAATTACACAAAATATAACGGAAGTTAAATTTTATTATGTTTACTTTAATTATGCATTAAAAACGCTAAAACTAAATGTAAAATTGCATCAATACAACCGAAATTAAATTTTATTTTGTTTTATTTTAAGTATACATTAAAAAATCATAAAACAAATTTTTTTTTTTTTTTTTTTTTTTTTTTTAATATTTAATTGAAAATATTATATAAAGAATCATATTATATAACAAATTCATAATTACTTAATTGTTCAATGTTTAAATAATATTTGTATTATCAAATATTTCATATTACCAGGTAATCATAAAATAAATATATTTATTAACCAATATTTCACATTACGAAATGCAAATGGATGAATAATGTCAATACAAAATTATTTTACATGTGTTAAGTCAATAAAATTTATTACAAGACTAGGATGAAAACATGATTTGATGTTTGAAAGCATATATCACATTATCAAATGCATTCATAAGAAAGGTAAAATAAAATTATAATAATAAAATAGAGAAAAATGTATTAAACTATTTTTGTGAAAATGAAAATAAATATTCACTATTATCTCTAAAGTATTCACTATTATTCACTATTCACTATTTTATGATAATAGTATTATTTTACAGTATCCAATATTTTACAATATCCAATAAGGTGGAAATTTCCTTCAAAAAATAAGGTGGAAATTTCAAAAATAAGATTGAAATAAAATTATTCAATAGTACTCTATGTTAAGGGAAAATTACTCTATGTTAAGGAAAATTAATTATTAAAATAACATATTGGTATAGTTTTAATGAGAATGAAATGTAAATTTTACCTGATTAAAAGTTTTCATCTAATGGTATATCCATTGTGACTTATCTGGCGATATATCTAGATAGTAAATCCAAATTGGATATCGACTATTTTTCATAACATTAGCCAATTGGATCACGACATTTTAATAAATTTAAGATATATTTAATTTTTTTTAGATATTGAGTTACTTTAAAACCTATTTAAATTTAAATTATCATGGCCCTATTTAAATTTTGTACTGTATTGAATTTCCCAAATTATGAGACCTATTGGATTTAGACATAATTCGATTTAACGTGTGATAATTGGATGTGAGATTTTTAACACTTTGGAGCGCCTTTAAGTTTTTATGTTTTTTTAATATATTTACTTACTTTAAAACCTTTCAAACAAAACAACTATGTTTTGACAATTTGAAAAATATGTTCATTGTATTTTAATTAGATGTATTTTAATAAGGTTAATTGGTTTAATTAATAATGCATCCTTACCAATTATTAACCTAAACCACATGAATGCATATAATTAAATAAAACTCAAACCATTTAACCTTAAATAGCAATATAATTAGATATTCCTGCAATGCATAATATATGTTTGGATTAGATCAAACTATATATCCTTTATACGTTTCGATTGGATCAAACTATATACTTATATATGAATTAACCCTAGACCATAACATGAAAGAAAAATTTGAGGTGGAATGTAGGTGAGAGAAAGCATCTCAAACGCCTTTATGTTTGTGGTGGCATTTACATGAATGTTTTAAAACCCAAAACTGTCAGCTCCATGGTAACCTTAAAGCATTAAATAATGCATGGTTTTCTCTATAGTTGTCATCTTCATTGTATTTAGTAGAATGGTTATTTGATTTATTGACAAGTGGTTGATTTATATTCACTTGATGCTTTGAATTTATATTGAAATAAAATCTTTCTAATGCCTAGAGGCGGTTTATTTGTGCAATATTTACATAAAGTTGGCATTTAGCTTTTACTCCTATTTTTTAAGTGCTAGGAAAATTCTTCACATCATTAAGGATCCATCCATATGGAGTTGTTCTCCATTCCAGATTTTGGAGATTATATCTCATTGGTTTTAGGTCTTGACTGCGCTTATTTAGAACAGTTTTTAAATTGCAACATAAAGTAAAATTACCGCTGACCAGAAACATTTCCTAACGGCTCGCTTTACATTGTGACAAACATTTCCTAACATTGCATTTTAGGAAATGTTTGAAAAACATTCATAAAGTGGGTGTCACAACAACACTTAACATTTTCCTAACATTTCATTTTTAGTAAATTACCTTATTAACATTGTTGGGAAGGTAAGCCAAATTAACATTGCATTTCCCTAACGTCGCATTGTGACAAACGATCTCTAACATTTTCATAAAAGTAAAATTGCAACATGGCAAATATTTCCTGTCTTCAGCATTGTGACAAACATTTCTAACATTGCATTGTGACAAACATTTCTAACATCGCAAAGTGACAAACTTGTTTCGACGCGCGTTGACGAAGCATTTCCCTAACGCCATAGAAGCAAACATTTCCTAGTTGCATTTGACAAACATTTCCCTAACGGCAAGTAAAAGGTGACATTCTTGGCGATCACATTTCGAACATGACCCTCATTGCCGCATGCATGTCACACAAATGTCAGGTTCATATAAATGGACGTACGAAGTGTAACAAACATAGATATATACAAAGATTAACGGCGGCGGATATATCTTCCGTTTCCAGTAATAGTTGCTGGTATGTCACATTATGATAGCATTTCTAAATGTTAAAATGGGACCAACATAACACATGATGTGATGTACAACCCGATTGTTCCAATGTGACAAACATAAAACAATATTGATGAGGCATTTTCCGATCACAATGTCTGAACATAACCACTTACGTGCGTGACAAACCTATTCCAACACCACCATAATGCAGAGTAAAGCCATTCATCATAATGTGAGAAACAAACATTTCCCAGCGTGTCGCCAGTAATGCCAAAACTTTTCCCTAAGTCACAATGTGACAAAATATTTCAATTGTCGCAATCTGTTGAACATTTCCTAACATTTCATTTAGCGACAAACATTTAATAACGCCAGCAAAGTGACAATTTCAGCATTAGCATTGTGACAAACATTTCTAACATCACAAAGTGACAAACATTTCTAACGTCGCATTGTGACAACCATTTCTAACATCGCAGAGTGACAAACATTTTCTCGTGTCGCATTTCAAGAACATAGCTTCATTGCCGTAATGTGACACAAATATCAAGTTGTCACATAAATGGACATCGCAATGTAAAAAACATAGATATATACAACAACACGACGAATATATCTTCAGAACATCAATGTGTTGCACACGTCATAATGTCACATTATGATAGGCATTTTAAATGTTTAAATGGGATGACAACAACACATCGTCATTAGCAATAATGTGATGTATGCAACCAGTCTTAATGATATGACAAGCATCAAAACAATATTGAAATGAGAGAAGCATTTCCCGACGTCGCAATGTCAAGAACATAACCAACTTTCGAACTGTGAAAAACCTATTACAACACCATAATCTAAGAAACAAAAACCCTTCATCATATTAGCGAAACAATAACATTTCTTAGCGTCGCAATGTGCCAATCTTTTCCCCTGCGATGTAATGTGACAAATGAAACACTAGATGGCATTTATTACCAAACATTATTTTCTCCTCCGCGTTGCATTGTGACAATTCATTTCTAACATGTAGAAATTGACAAACATTTCTAACTGTGACCAAACGACTCCTAACATCATGAAGTGACAAAACACATTCCCTAACATTGCATTGGCAAGCATTTCCCAACATGCATGAAGTGACCATGACATTTCCTGATGGCACATTTCAAGAACATAGCCTCATTAGGCATGTGAGTATAAATATCAAGTTGTCATAATCTCACAAACAATTCCAAATGTCACAACTTGAAATTCATGGTCACTTAAGGAAAACAACTGTGAAACATGGATATCCATTGTTAACCATGGTAAAACCCACCAGGTCAATCATGGTCTGGCGGTGAAGCCCCAAGTCCAACCATGTAGTGAATATCATCGATAGTGAAGGTCAATACGGAGGTCTACTGAAGTTAACCATTGTCATCATCAACCATAATTAACCATGATCATGGTAATCCAAGGTCAACCACAATTAACCATTTTCATGGTCAACCAAGTTTAACCATAATTATCCATGGTCGTGGTTAAGCAAGGTCATAGTCAACCATAATTAACCATGTCAACCATAGTCTTCCTTTCATTACCGAAGAATAGCAAGGTCTAGAAATTTTTACCATGGTCGTGGTCATTGTCGTGGTCATTGTCATGGTCATTTATAATCAATCATGGTCATTTCAATTAATTTAGTAATACTTTAATAATGTATTACTTTATGTGTTTATTAATGGATTTAATGTATTAAATGTTCTACTTGATGTGTGTATTTATTAAATGATTTAATGTATTAAATGTTGGAGTGTATGTAATGGTATTTAGTATTAATGTATTACATTAATAATGTATTAATTATTTAATAAATTATAGTAATGTATTAAGCTTTAGTAATGTATTTATTAAGTTACTCTTTAAGGTATTAAGGTATGGTATTTTATATTTATGAGATATTAATATTTTAATAAAATATCTATTAATGGATTTAATGATGTATGAGTGTATTAATAAAATAGCATCGATTATATATTTATGTATCAATTTATTAATAAATTAATGTATTACATTATAAATTTTTGTATTAATAATTTAATTTATACATTACAATGTAATAATGTATTACTAAATATATTGAAATCAATCTATTACTACTTTATTAATGTATTATCGTTGTATTACTTTATTAGTATTTGAATACTTTATTAATGATACTTTATTAATGTATTAAATGTGTAGTGTATTTAATAATGTATTAATTAAAATGTATTATCTAATTCAAATTTATTATTACTTTAATAATCTTATTTATTAAATTATTAATATTTTAATAAATTATTACTTTAATAAATTATTACTTTTAATTATGTATTATTAATGTATTAATTATGCGATGTGTACTAATTATTGTTAATGTATTAACATTTAATAATATTTTACTAAATACATTAAAGTATATATATAGTTACATTATTAAAAATGGTAATACATTATTTAGTAAAACGTTATTTAAAATGTGGCTCCCATTAATGCATTTAAAATGTATTAAATGTGCTAATCTATTTAATGATGTATTGATATATTAAATTTATTAATTAAAATACATTATTACTTTACAATGTATTATGATTTTAATAATCTATTGTTATATTACTTTATTAATGTGTGTGGCTACTTAGGTGTGTGTTGGTATTTAATTAATACATTACATTTTAATAATGTAATAATGTATTTGTTAATGTAGTACTAATTTAATAATGTTTTTACTAAATGTATTAAATATATATATATATGATTACATTATTACTATATTAAATAATGTTTCGCGTGGTGTTAAATGAACATAAATATATTAATGTATAAGTACATTACGTGATACTATCAATCAATAGGTTAAGTTAGACATTACAATAATATATTACTATATCGGTTATCTTACATTACATTATTAATGTATGATTGATGTATACTTTAAGGTATTCATACATTGTTAATGCATTATTATTTTTTAATATGTTACATACATTATTAATGTATTAGTGGTTACTTTATACATTACAACGTTCTAATAATGTATTATTAAATACATTAAAATTAATGTATTAATTAGTTATTATACTTTTGTAATGTACATTTAATGTATTAATTAATTAATGCATTAAATGATGTATTACATTAATAAGTTATTATTATGTTATATTAATGTAATAATTAAATAATATGTCATATAATAATGGTGGTTTCAAAGCATGTCAAACGTCAACCTAGCAACAACCATAGAAGTGGTTTGATGTCTTTCTAGTCGGCATCATTAATTTTTAAAATGAATATTCAATATCAACCATAAAGTGGTTCATTTATAGTCACTCTATATAGAGTGGTATCTAAAATACAGAGCTTCAAATATGACGACATACATATCGAGCGTTTAATGCTTTACAGCAGAGTGCTGAATGATGCCTGAGAAATAAATAACATATACGATGGACCATATATACAGTGGGATTTGAAATTACTTTAAATATATGTTCTATATGTATCTAAAATCAATTCAAATATGAAGACATACATATCCAGCGTTTTAGCTTTCGAGCACATTGCTTATCGATGCCTACGTACGTGGAGGAAGACAGATCAGAGGGTCGCATCTTGCAACGTGAACCCGTTGAAATCATGGCATGTGGTTTCATCTTTTGCAGAGTTTCTCGTATCATTAACAGTGAAATAATCCAAGCACGTCTTACCGTCAAGACTTTTGCTCCAGAATTTCTGATAGTATTCTTCGTAAGTGAATTCCTGTAACGAACAGGATTATCAGGGTTGATCAATGAAGAGGCGGGTTCAATCACTGCATCAGGAGAAGGGCAGTAGAACGTTGGGATAGAGATACGCGATACCGATGAATTCACTATAGCGCGGTGGATTGTGTTTTTGTATATTCCATTGCTCAAAACCTGAAACAGAGAGAAGAACTATATCATCATACAGTTAAATAGCTTGCTATATGAGTATATACTGTGATCTTTCTTAATTGACTAGACTGATCAGGGATTTGATCAAGGGCTTTACCTGTAATTGGTCTCCAATGTTAACTACGTAGGAATTTGGATTGGGCTGAACAGCGATCCAACTTCTGTTTTTAAACACTTGCAAGCCGGATGCTTGGTCCTGGAGAAGAACCGTTAGAGCATTAGAATCTGTATGACTTGGTAAGCCATAGGTCAGGTCTGGGTTCGGGCAGCGAGGGTAATAATTTATTGCCATATGTTGGCCGTGTTTTCCAAGAGATTTATTCAGAAAATCGAGTTCCAGTCCCAGGCTCTTTGATATGGCATCTAGCAAACGTAGAGTCAAGGCCCTAACTTCCATGCAGTATTTACTAGCCACTTCTCTGTATTCACATCAAGCACAGAATTACTATAGTTAGTGATACACCAGATGCATCTAATAGAACATAAATTCTCAAGGATTCCGTAAATGGAAGCTCTCTTATATGCACCTGTAAGCAGAAGGTTTCCTAGGCCAATAATCAATATAATCTTCTAAAGGATAACAATGGTGTCTCAGGTAGTCTCTCCAATTAAAAACATCCTCTTTCTGTATGTTAAAGCTAGTCGACAAGCGTACAACGCGTGAAGGGTCCTCAGAATACAAATGCGTTCTGTATTCTGTAGGCATAGTGAAGAATTCTCTCGCAACCTCCAGCATTCTCTGGATCACCGTCTCGTGCACTCCGTGATTTATAATCTGAGAGCACATTGCAAAATATTTGCAGTGGGATGAAATCTATTTTCTTCATAGTAGCATAAATCCATCATTAATTTGCAGTGGGATGAAATCTATTTTCTTCATAGTAGCATAAATCCATCATTAATTTTTTTAAGTAGTCAGTATCCCTACTCTCTAGATCTTTTATGTAGGCAGAGAAGTCTGCATCTGTCTTCGCTTTTGCCATTATCTATTGTTAAAATGAATTGATCTTAATTAGTCATCTAATGAAATATCAACTTAAAGAATAGAAAACAAAAGCACCTGAAAAAATCCATATTGTTGACAAGCATGCTTGATACTGCGAATCACGCTATGCCTAGCAGAGCCATTCAAATTGTCAAGATCCACCAAGGGAATAAAATCCGAGAAAACCACCTCGTTCAGTCGTGGCCTCTCACTGGGAGGTCTGATATAACAATCTGGAATAGATTGAAGACAACTGATTCCATCAGAAATAGGTCTCCGATCGGACCTTACATCGTTGTTGTCTCCATCTTTGCTGCACATGGTCAGCAGTGTTGTAATTCCTTCTCCGACCGGTCGTTCTAATGCCGGAGAAGGCTCCGGGATCGCGATCTCTACATCTAAGGGCATAGTATTGGCATTCGACAGAGTAAGCATATTTCAGAACCGTGAAAAACTATGAAAAACAACTCAAAAATTAGTACAGATCCGAGATTTGAATGAAGATATTGAAATTGTCACGGGAGAACGGTCTGAAAAACTATAAAGAAAGAGGGAGAGAAAAACACATGACCTGAAAGAAATTATCGTTGGGTCTGGGTCGATAAATATAATGGTGGCGTCACAAATGTGTCCCGCGCTTTCTCTCTATTGGCTCTCTGGCTCGGCTAAGACTATCCACCATGCAGCAGACCAATCATTGGATTACTGCTGCATGGTCGAATGATTAAATATATGATCCATCATGGTATACCATGGTCTATCCACCATGTGGCCATCATGTAACTGCACTGACGACCGACAACTTCATCTGTCGGACGACCTCGCCGTGACCCTGTTCTGTGGAACGTCCCGTTATAGTAATTAACTGCAGTCCCGTTATAGTAATAAACTATAATTGGTGAATGGATGGACGAGTGCGCTATAACCAAATTCAAATTTTGAATGTGCAAATTGGCGGAAACAATTCCCCCAATTGCCACCATTGCCACTACATTGGCCAGTTTCACACTCAATTGCAGTGGCTCGTCCAGTAATGCTGGGCCGCCACAGTGTAGAGGAGGAGAGCTCAGGGCGCTGATGCGCTTGAAGGCGTGGATTATCTTTGACAACAGGCTTGGAATTTCAAATTTACCCAGCCTGTCAAGACAAAAATTGATGACGGTTAAATTATTTTCATGCCTGTCACTTCACGCTTTATCCAAAATCATAAATGTCAAAATATTTTGTATATTGTGTAAATTTTAAAAGACCCGAGCTAGAGCATTGAAATTTGTAATTTCAGTGTTCATTTACTCTCCCAACTAGTGTAATATGAACTAGTTTTTGTTAACATTTTACACTATTTCTAAATATTTTTATTTCAAATTCTATAAACAATAAATTATAAAATTATTTGGTGATTAAATAAAATTTATCTAAAATTATATCATTTATTTTCTAATTTTAAAATCATATAAGTTACCTCTCGGGATGGGGTGTTAGCAACTCATCTTGGTCATTAAGGAGGCTATCCTTTTAGGAAGCCATGTCCTCTCCCAATCACGACACTTTTAAATGTCAGGAGATGCATTTAATTCAGAGTTGAAGAATCGGTAATAATTAATTTAAGCAATTATGGCATTAAGAAACTTTCACAATATAATCAAGTATGGTTAATTTCAAAGAAATATAAAACCACTCAAATATATGGCATTAAAAATACTTCCACAGAATCAATATGAAAATATTACCGAACTATCTCCAAAAGAACATGTGAATACAAAAATCTCAAGCGACTTCTCAAGTCCCACTACTATCTATCGAAGAAAATGGGGGCTCATCATAGTGTAACGTAAATTTGAGACAGCTTGGCCCATCAAAACGTCTGAGATTCATTCAAGAGAACAATACCAACCAAGGTGAAACCCTAGCTATTTGGATTACCCAAAAATAGGCTGCAATTTCAAAACATTTATATCACTCTAAACCCCAACCAGAAATTAATCGTTCCCCCAAAATCTTTACGTATCTTGCATACTGTAGAGTCCTTTTCATATACTTAACCGCCAAAATAGCGGTAATCAAAACTTAACTTGGCTCTGAACACTCAAATCATTTTAGAGATCAACAAGTTCTTCCTCCGGAATTTCCTCCACATTGAACTCGAGGAACCTCCAATTTACTAGGTCTCCAGTGTATTTAAAATATCCATTTTTGGTGTTTGCCATGCCGCTGCCCTCTTTCTTAACATATTCTTTTGAAGGTTCAAATTCGCCTGCACTTGGTTGCTGCACCATACCGGTGTATTCCCATTTACATTTATTAAAGTAACACGTCTCCAAGGTTTTCAGAGGCTTTTCACAAGAAGGGTAGACACAATCATAGTTGTCCTTTGCTAAATCAAACTTTCTGTAACCGCCTTTAGAAAGTTTGCAACAAACACACTTCTCATATGCACTGCAGGTACGAGTACCACAGGCACCAACGAAAGTGATCCCTAAGTTCAGGATATTTGTTTTCGAGATGGTCTTACCAATACCATACCTATGAAAACTGAGATCCGTCATGCTGGAAAATTGAACCTGATCATAACCACCTACATCTGCGTAATCACAACTAGAAGATCAAAGGTGTAATACATAATTAGGAGTATCAGTTTCAAAATTCAGAATTGAGTCACCAAAAGACTTACATGGAGCGCGAGACCACGACTGTAATGAACTAAATTTTGGTTGGCTTACCATTCTGAACTAACTGAAATGAACTCATGTCTGCTCTTTCCTTCTTGAAGACCCGCACAATACTCAAACATGTATCAATTTTATAAAGCTAAGCCTTGCTACGATTGTCAATCAGTATGAAGTCATCGACTCAGTTCATTCAAAAGCTCTACAACCTTTGAGAATATGAACTAAGGATGTTGCAATAACCGGCTAAATAGCTGCGCCTCCTGAGCAGCAAATGAATCCAGTACGCTCTGTTATCAAAGAGTAATGATATCGTATCCGATAGATCTCTGGTTTTAATGATGAAGTGATTCTCGCAACCTATTTAGTAAATCTAATCTATGCGTTTCGAGGACAGATCATGCTATGTTATCAAAGAGTAATGATATCGTATCCGAGAGATCTCTGGTTTTAATGATGAAGTGATTCTCACAACCTATTTCGTAAATCTAATCTATGCGTTTCCAGGACAGATCACGTCAGATACAACTCTATCAGAAACTAAGACAGTTATTAAATTCATTATTAACATTATACAACTTGATTGCGTTACTCTGACTCGTGACCCCTACTACCTAGCCCGTATACCCACTAGAGTTTTTGACGGGCATTGAAGGCAGTCACACGTCAAACTGACAGGTAGATAATTCTCATGCTAGTCAGTGATGACGTGTAAATTTTATTAATCAATGTCAAATACGTCTAAAAAATGAAAAAACGTCCTGTGGAACGTCAAATTCTAGGCTTGGCTCCAAGTGTTGCCAGTGGCAGGAAGTGTCCTGCAATAATCAAACCGGACGAGTTGTGGAGCTTCTGCTGCCGGGTCTGCTATCGGGGAATGATTTCCTATTTGACAGTGAGATGAAGGGCACACTCTCGGAGTCCTTGGGAGATCTTCAGTTTCTGGAGATTCTGGATCTGGGGGACTTGAAATAAATAACCGGCCCCATTCCCTCGTCACTCGGGAAGCTCCGGCAGCTGAAGAAGCTATTTTTCAACAGGAATAAGCTCAACGGTTCGATCCCTCCGTCCCTGAAATTTTTTCACAATCTCCAGGAGTTGTATCTGTCGAAGACCGAGCTCAGCGAAAGCATCCCGGATATTTTTGGAGGTCTCCAGAATATCAACGTTTTGGATCTCTTTAGCAACATGTTGACTAGTTGGGTTCCTGCCTCGATAGCTCGTCTCCGCAAGCTCAATACTCTCAATCTCCATGGCAACCTTCTCAGCAGCTCCATTCCTCCGTCTCTCGGACAACTGTGTTCTCTGCAGTCGTTGGATATGTCTGATAATAGATTGACAAGGAGCATACCAGATTCTCTCGGTATGTTATCGAATCTGTCCACCCTGCTCCTCTATACAAACAAACTCAGCGGCAACATCTCGCCCTCCATAGGGAAGATCGCGTCTCTGAAAGTTCTTTGTCTCGAGGAAAATGAATTGAGCAGAGTTCTGCCATCTTCTATAGGAGGTCTGGCCAATCTGCAGTACATTTCGATGGGGAATAACATGATCAGCGACCCCGTTCCTGCTTCGTGGGGTAAGCTATCAAACCTTATGGGGATCAACCTCAACGATAACAGGCTATCTGGTTCGATTCTCAAATCTATAGGAATGCTTTCAAACCTTATGTCTCTCTCTCTCTCACACAACAATCTCTCAGGGAGCCTTCCACAAGAATTATCAGAGATTTCTTATCTCCAAGCCTTGGATATCTCATTCAATAATTTTAAGTTCGTGAATGTCCCCACAGTAATATCGAAGCTCTCTAGATGGTTTCGTCTCTCCCTAGATGGTTGCGGCATCCAGGGGAGAATTCCAGAGCGATCAACAATGCCAGGGGGTCTTACTTATCTTGACTTGTCGAGCAACGGCCTCACGGGAACTATATCGCCATGGTTGGGCAACATGACAGGATTATATTCTCTCAACTTGTCAAACAACGCATTGACATCCACGATTCCAAGGGAGATACGCAACTGACAAATCCTCGACATTTTGGATCTCCATTCAAATTGCCTAACAGGGCCTATAACTGTCGTATTCCCCATGGAGAGACAGTTTACAGACCTAGGGAATTTTGAGAACGTGGACTTGTCCCACAACAAATTCACGGGCTCAGTACCTGTGAAAGCGGGCTATCAGAAAGGTATGGAACAGCTGGTTCTATAACACAATTCTTTGAGTGGAGCGATACCCTTTTCACTCGGGATGATTAATAATTTGGAGGTACTGGATCTCAGCTCCAACATACTATCTGAAACCATACCCAGTTCGCTGGGGAGTTTGACACAATTGAAGACTATGGAGCTGGATGAAAATCGGTTGAGTGGAGGAATACCCAATGAGTTTCTGAATATCACGTCTCTGTTGCAACTAAACTTGTCGCATAATTCCCTGTCGGGAAGAATTCCATATGGGATCGTGCTTAAAAAGTTTCCAATATCTTCCTACTCTCATAACAGTGGCCTCTCTGGAGATCCTCTTCCTGCTTGCTGATCACTAATATTCTTCAACAGCTCAAGAATCAAAACCATGTGAGGCTGCTGGCGTCTTTTTGTGTTTGTGTTGTCTATTGTATTGCAACTCCTTATGGTTGTGCCGTGGTATCACTTTTAGACTTTCAATGATTTACAGAAGAGGCAGTTTTGAATGGTTGGCAGTTTTTTTTTTTTTTTAAGTTGAGTGAGGTACTGTAATAAAATTGTGTGAGGTTTTGGACTTATGTAATCTTGAGATTTTGTTCGGGGCACTGATAGATCAAATATGACCATTTCATATCACTAAAGCATTTAAACTAGCACAACCGTTAACTCTCGGCTGAGAACGCCGAAAGGTAGCAGTTGA
>SNQJ01S0110504.1:29004-42075 GCA_010110895.2 Picea sitchensis
CAATTTTGTATCACTCAACTTGTATGATGTAGAGTATTTTTTCTCAAGAATGTCATATCCATAAAAATATATATGTAGAGTGTAAATTTTTTAATTATAAATATTGAGTTTGGTAAACATGGGACATCATTGATGTACATTTATGAGATAAGAATATTTTTTCTCAACAATTTCATATCACTCAACTTGTATGATGTAGGAGTATTTTTTCTCAAGAATGTCATATTCATAAAAATATATATGTAGAGTGTAAATTTTTTAATTATAAATATTGAGTTTGGTAATCATGGGACATCATTTTATTGATGTACATTTATGAGATAAGAATATTTTTTCTCAACAATTTCGTATCACTCAACTTGTATGATATAGGAGTATTTTTTCTCAAGAATTTCATATCCATAAAAATATATATGTAGAGGGTAAATTTTTTAATTATAAATATTGAGTTTGGTAAACATGGAACATCATTTTATTGATGTACATTTATGAGATAAGAATATTTTTTCTCAACAATTTCGTATCACTCAACTTTTATGATGTAAGATTACTTTTTCTCAATAATGTCATATCCATAAAAATATATATGTAGAGTGTAAATTTTTTAATTATAATTATTGAGTTTGGTAAAGATGGGACATCATTTTATTGATGTTTTGGATAATTTTTAACTTATTAAATAATGAATCGTTGTATTTTTTAAGATTGTGAGATAGGTGAGTAATTAAAGTTGTTGAAAACTCAAGAGTGGAGAAAACACTACAACAGGGTGAACACAAACAAGTACATCTTTTGAAGGATGTGCATGCATTCTTAATGTGATAGGATTTACAAACCTAGAACCGTCTCTAAGGAAGCCAAGTTAGACGCACATGATCACGCATGTGATCTAAGAACATGTGTGTTGCCTGTTATCAAAAGAGATATAGAAAAAGACTTCCCTTTCACGTGGTCTTTAGTTGATTCTACGTATGTATTTGCATAAGTCTAAATATTCAAAAATTAAACCTAAATTAAAATTGTCATTACTAAATCGAAATAAAATTTAATTAACATGGAGTTTAAAGAAAACTTAAATCCAACACCATCACATGAAAGAAGATCAAACACCAACCTAAAAGAAACAAATATAAACATGGAAATTGATGAAGGCTTGAAGTCTCTTAGAAGTCTTGTCCAAGACTCATGGAATAATGAGAGCCCTTTTGATTGTCACTAGCATGGTCCCTGGACACCATTGTACCTTCCATTGAAAGTTCCCAAGGCCAATTAATTAACATTTTTTATTATAAAGATAGAATGTTTGAATATTATAGAACTAGGCTAGATAAAAATCAGAGACTGAAATATTACAAAACAATAGTTGATAACATTGTTTATTGATCCTATAACCAGAGTACAACCTCCAGTCCCAAAGAGACACATTTTTATGGAATAGTGTTCATACCAATGATTTTTAGAGAATTGGATGATTAGGTGGTTTATGGTTTTTAACAAACCTTCTTGCAATAATAGGGAGGTGCCTCTATATTTCCTCATAAGACTATGGACATGTCTCCATGTCAACTACTTTGACATTGGGGAATTCTAGGGGGTGGGTCATGGGTTTGCATACGAATTTTTTTTTTATCAATGTGACCCTTTGTTAGGTCCTCATCCTCCTAGGTGAAGGCCTAATCCTCCTACCCAACATCCTCCCATTGAAAAAACTATAAACTAGACTCAGACCTCAATATCTACCTTGACTCAAAACCCGGTGCAACAAAACACTTTTATAACATTATCACATGAGGAGCTACCTACAAGAGATGTTGGGAGAGGCATCAGTCCTCCAAGATCTGTTGTAGAGTTCATCTCGGAAAGGGAACATGGACATACTGGGTGTTCATCCGAACCTCACCGATGCTTGAGTCATGAGAAAACTTGTTATGCGTCAATGAAGGCCATTAGACATGAGAATTACATGAAGGAGATTAGTATGAGTTTCAGTAAGGAGATTAGTATCTTGACCATCTCTATGTTCATCATTATATATATATATATATATATATATATATAATTTATTATGTTTTTTTTCTATATCTAATTATATGATGTTTGTAGTTGCTACACTCAGCTAACAAGCCCTCAATGCACGTAGATGCATCAATGCTATTTTCCACCACTAATGCAGTAGTAGCAATAACCTACTTCTTTAGTGTATTGCATACTCTCGTATTTTCTACCCTTGGTACATTCACCACAATGCTCTACTTATTCTGTGGAAATCCCACTAATCATATTAAATGTGGAATTTAACAAGATTTAACAAGATTATATCATGTATTGAGTTAAATCTTATTTAAATGTGAAATTTGTTATATTGTTTCAGTTCAATTTCACATTTTTGTACTAATAAAAATATTTTAAATATGTATGCAAGTTGGTTAATTCACTGCTAGGTTGCTCATACCACCATTATCCCATTCACCACCACTACTGACATTCCCCTAATCATTTGTCCTCAGCTACAAGGAAATTCCTATCCTTCGCTACCATGCTTCAGCTCTTGGGAAACCACTTTCCTCCCCATGGGTTTTACTATCCCTCGTACAATCAATGTGGGTTTATCTATACCCACCCCTACCACATTTTTTGTCCCATCTGTCCATAGTAGCTCAACCCATACACCACCCACCATTCGTCCCTGTTGCAAACCGAATAATTTCATCCACTGAGACTACACTACTACACTCTCACACCTCCCCATGTCCATCATATGATGTGGATATCATAGTCCATGCCATAGTACATGTTTCCTTAGAGTAGATTGTACAATAGTGTAATACCCCAAGGTCAAGCCACTGCTGAATTGTAATGATGTTTATAAGATGGTGAGCCGAGTGTTTATAAGTTGGGAGGCTTATGTGTTTATTAGGTCGGTGATGCCAGATCATCTCTCCACATCAATCAGCCATCCAGCTAGCCCACGTCAGCGCACACATTCAATGAAGAGGCGCAGCCTCATTTCAAATTTCAAATTTGAATGTAATTAATGTTGTAGGATGTTGAGCCATGAGGTCACGATTTGCATAGGCTATAGATAAGGAGGCCTTTAATGTTTGTAAGGCTGAGATCTAGATCCGATTCTAGACTAGACAACCCATTCAATGTAATTGAATAGGGTAGGTAGATTGGAGGGAAGAGCTCAAAAAGCCCCCTCATGTAAAAGATCGAGAGACCTTCTTTGTATGATTATGGTATTAGTGGTAGCAGAGTAGGCAGAGAGAGAGTAGAGAAGGAGCCGAGACTCTGTTAAAGTTCATGCTCAAAAAACCTTTGTAAAGAGGCATTTTTATTAATACAAACCAGAGAAGTTTTTCCTGCATATTGTCTGTGTTATGTGAATGTCTATGTGTGTTCTTTTGTATGTTGTAGATGTATGTTAGGAATGCATTTGCAGGAGTTATTTGATTTCAGGGTTAGAGGTCTTTGAGGCTTCACACTAGGAGGGTGTGACAGAACGCTGCGGGTTTTGATAGTCGTGCACAGAGAGCACATTTTTGAATTCTGTGGGTTCAGACAAAGGCGTGCCAGGAGGGCATAGTAGCGGAAATCATCAACTCAGCGGAAGACCTCGAGGTTGTTGAACACCTTGGAGGCAGGGTTGTGTAGGGAAGACACAGTTGCAGACATAAACTCTGCTATGAGTTCTGTAGAGATCTGCCAAGTGGGCATTGAGCATATGCATAGTGATGCATTGAAGAAAAACTTTGTTGTGAGTTCAGACAGAATTCAGAATCACTGAGGATTCTAGACACTCTGCCAGGAGGGCATTGAGTAGGTTCTAGAGAGCACAGGAAGAACCCTTTGAGTTCTGAAAATTGAAGAAGAGTCCATAGAGGGATCTTTGTACGGTTGTTGAACACCCTGAAAGACTCAACAATAGGTTGCTTGAGCTAAGGAGTGCCAGGAGGGCCTCATATTTCTCCATCTGCAGGAGAAGGAAGAAGAGTAAAATCCCTTAAGAGATCTGAGTAACGGGAAAGATCAGAAGAGATAACACTTTGGGTGCAAAGACTCTGCAGAAGTGCAGAAGTCGCAAAATCCCTTGAGGATTCGAGAGTAAAGATAAGGAGGAAGAGCGTTTTCACGTACGCGGGCGAGACTCAAGGTAAAGAGTTTGCAGAGGAGAGAGAAAAGGTTGAGGCCTTTGTCTTTTGGAAATTCTTCCAAGTCCGGGAAGAAAGTGCAGAAGCTCAGGAGGAAGCATAACTATCGTTGGATTAGTCGAAGAGATCTGGACCATTGAAATTTCCACGTCCAGGGAGCAGTGGAGGAGCACGCAGGACAGAGGATATTTTGAGCCATTAGATCTCGCTCAGAATACCCAAAATCCATTAGATCGGTAGGAAGTTGTGCATGGTTTAATCCTTAAGCGCATAACATAGAACTGGAGAAGTTCCAAAATAGTTAACACATCAGGATTTCAGACTTCGGGATTTCAGAGATCTCGAGGACAAGAGGTTGGGACACTCCATGACGAAAGTCCTAAAATAGCGAAAAGATTCACAATCGTCTGTTGGAAGGAGGATACGTGTCGTGAGATCACCCACATCAGGGATTCAGACACCGGGACTCACAGAGGTGAGCTTTTTGACTTCGCACCTGGCGAAGTCCCGAAAAGATCACAGTCGTCCATTCGCTGGGACACGTGGCGGAGATCGAGGAACTCGTCGGTATTTCGGCTATCGATGATTCAAGTTGACAGAGGACTTGCATCACTGGGGGTCGTAAGTCGCGAAATCATGAAATGCAGGAGGACCGTCCATCTTGAGGAGACGCGTGGCAACAATCCAGGATTTCGAGAGATTTTCCGAAAGGAGGCCATTTCGGCAAATCGAAAATCGGGAATTCGGGAGTCTTGTTGACAAGAGGTCGGGCTCTCGTATTGACAAACCTCAAAATAAGACTGTGGTCTTATGAGGAGTGGTCACATGGACTAGGGTCATATCCAGACGGGGCTAATGCAAGAATAGCCTTTTCGGCAAATCGACATTTTGGAGATCGGAAGGTCGTAGAGTCAAGGACTCAAGAGATCAGGACACTGAGGGTTCCGAAACATGAATTTTCATGTTCGGGGAAAAAAGCCATAGACGTGTACAGAGGTCGTAGCTGAGAATAGAAGGACCCGTGGATCAGAAATTTGGGATTCTAGCAAGGAATCAAAAGAGCTACTTCGGCTCGGGGAAGTGATTTAACTATCCTATGAGCAGACTTCGGCCCGAGGGTCAAATGGGGTCTGCGTCATTTGTGGTGTCAGAGCTTGTTTCTGTTTGTATACCTCAGACAGAAGGAGTAGGAGGAGAAGAAGCACTCTGATACACATCATTTGTGGTATCATATCTTGAATCTTTTCTGTAGATTTCAGGCAAGGGAAGTTGGAGGTAAAGGAGCACTCTGATACACATCAAATTTGTGGTATCAGAGTGGGATTTCATCTGTATGTTTCAGGTGAAGAGAGAAGGAAAAGGAAGAGAGAGTGTCAGAGACTCTGTGATGGTTGTTTGAGGGTAGGAAACAATCAAGGAGACAGTAAGGAAGACTGTGGAAGAGGCTAGAAACAGTCAAGGGTGTAGAGTGACAGTAGCAGGTGTGCCAGGAGGGCAGATAGTTACAACAAGATGGCTACAAAATGCTATACAAGTGCTGGAAGGAAAGACCCAGAGCTGATGAGAAAAGTTGAATGGGATAAAGAACTTGTCAAGATGAGGGCAAGGATGGATGAGCTTGCATTTGAGATGCAGCAGAACACCAAGTCAAGATGGGTATATGAATGGACCATGAGGATGAAAGAAAAATGGCCATTCAAGGAGTTGATGGCTAGAAGACAGCGTAGGTTGTTTAGAGGATGGTTGAAGCATGTTTAAAACCTCGACGGACTTGAGGAGATGGTTCAGGTATGTAAACCAGAGACTGGGAGAAACCTCAGTAGTGAGGATGAATTGGGATCAACTGAAGATCTCAAGGATTGTCAAGAAGACAGTCAGGAAATTCCCAATTGCCAGGAGGGAAAAGAGTTGAGGTCGCCGTGGGATCTCATGGATTGTCATGAGGATAGCCGGGGAATTTCACATTGCTAGAAGGGAAATGATATGAGGTCACTGCGGGATCTCGTGGACTGCCAGGAGGGCAGCAGGAAAATCCCAATTTTCCAAGAGGGCATGGGAACAGAAATGAGGCTATCTGAGAGTCTCATGGATAGAAATGAGGCTATCTGAGAGTCTCATGGACTCAGAGGTGAGTTCAAATCAGCCCGAGGAGCTGACAGAGTAGGTGAGATCAGAGAAGAGTTTGGATCAGCATGAGCAGCTGACAGAGAAGGAAGATTAGAGAAATATTCTAATGATTGGGGGAATTGAAATATTCCTGCCACATAGCCAAGATGAGGCAAAAATCTGCGTTTCCGATGAAGCAGCGATAGAAGAAGAAGACCAGCCAGTCGTTACTATCAAAGAAGAAGAGTAGGAAGATGTGGTACTCACTCCATGGGAGATGGAGCTGGAGATGTTGGAGGATTGAATGAACAATTCAGAGCAAGCAGAAGAGCATTTTGAGGAATCGATCAAAGACTTCAGTTAGGGAGATGAATTGGCGAAGAATGTAGTACTGAGGTATGCAATAGATAATGAAGAGAAATTCCAGGTTGAGGAGCAACTGGACGAAGCTGGAATTCAGCCAGCAGGAGAACTAGCAGAACAGGAAACTAAACAACAGTTCAGTAAGGAGACTGCAGAGATGAAGTCTGCAGCAGAGTGGACACTTAGTTCCACAAAAGATAAAGGAGATGTCATGGGATATCATTGTGATCTATCCATTTGCAGAAAAATTTTGCAGCAGAGGAGACTGCATGAACAGAGCCAGCCACTAGAGCAGCTGGACGAAGTGATTGAGAAGATCATAAGGCTGATGATAGAGTCAGTAGAGACTGCCAGCATGGAGAAGCTCGGCAGAGAAACAACAACAACAGTACACCAACAGTAGCAGTAGCTGGGAGATGGAGCAGATGAACATCTCCAGAAATTTGTTTGGGATCCAGAAGGATTTCAACAGCTGAGGGTGGAAGCACATGAGTAGGAGCTCATGAATTTTGTAGCTGAGGACTATGATGCAAGAGAATCTCTCCATGTCAATCATCCAGCTAGCTAGCCCACATCAGCGCACGCATTCAATGAAGAGGGGCAGCCTCATTTCAAATTTGAAATTTGAATGTAATTAATGTTGTAGGTTGTTGAACCATGAGGCCGTGCTTTGCACAGGCTGTAGATAAGGAGGCCTTTAATGTTTGTAAGGATGAGATCTAGATCCAATTTTGGACTAGACAACCCATTCAATGTAATTGAATAGGGTAGGTAGATTGGAGGGAAGAGATCAAAGAGCCCCCTCATGTAAAATATCGAGAAACCTTCTTTGTATGATGATGGTAGTAGTGGTAGCAGAGTAGGAAGAGAAAGAGTAGAGAAGGAGCCGAGACTCTATTAAAGTTCATGCTCATAACACCTTTGTAAATAGGCATTTTTATTAATACCAACCAGAGAAGTTTTTCCTGCATATTTTTTGTGTTATGTGAATGCCTATGTGTGCTCTTTTGTATGTTGTAGATGTATGTTAGGAATGCATTTGCATGAGTTATTTGATTTCAGGGTTAGAGGTATTTGAGGCTTCACACTAGGAGGGTGTGACAGAACGCTGCGGGTTCTGATAGCCATGCACAGAGAGCGCATTTCTGAATTCTGCGGGTTCAGACAAAGGCGTGTCAGGAGGGCACAGTAGCGGCAATCATCAACACAGAGTTAGACCTCAAGGTTGTTGAACACCTTGGAGGAAGGGTTGTGTAGGGAAGACATAGTTGCAGGCATAAACTCTGTTGTGAGTTCTGTAGAGCTCTGCCAAGTGGGCATTGAGCATATGCATAGTGATGCATTGAAGAAGAAATCTGTTGTGAGTTCAGACAGAAGTAAGAATCACTGAGGATTCTAGACACTCTTCTAGGAGGGCATTGAGTAGGTACTAGAGAGAAAAGGAAGAACCCTTTGAGTTCTGAAAATTAAAGAAGAGTCCATAGAGGGATCTCCGCAGGGTTGCTGAACACCCTGAAAGACTCAGCAATAGGTTGCTTGAGCTAAGGAGTGCTAGGAGGGCCTCATATTTCTCCTTCTGCAGGAGAAGGAAAAAGAGTAAAATACCTTAAGAGATATGAGTAATGAGAAAGCTCAGAAGATACAACACTTTGGGTGCAAAGACTCTACAGAAGTGCAGAAGTCACAGAATCCCTTGAGGATTCGAGAGTAAAGCTCATGAGGAAGAGCATTTTCACGTATGCAGGTGAGACTCAAGGTAAAGAGTTCACAGAGGAGAGAGAAAAGGTTGAGGCCTTTGGCTTTTGGAAATTCTTCCAAGTTCGGGAAGAAAGCGCAGAAGCTCAGGAGGAAGCATAGCTACTATCGGATCAGCTGAAGAGATCTGGACCGTTGAAGTTTCCACGTCCAGGGAGCAGTGGAGGAGTGCGTAGGATAGAGGAGATTCTGAGCCGTTGGATCTCTCTCAGAATACCCAAGAGCCGTTGGATCGGCAAGAAGTTGCGCGTGGTTTAATCCTTAAATGCAGAACAAAAAACTGGAGAAGTTATGAAATAGTGAACACATCGGGATTTCAAACTTCAGGATTTCGGATATCTCGAGGACAAGAGGTCGGGACACTCCATGATGAAAGTCTCGAAATAGCGAAAGGATTCATAGCCATTCGTTGGAAGGAAGACACGTGTCGCGATATCACCCACATCGGGGATTCTAACACCAGGACTCACAAAGGTGAGCATTTTGACTTTGCACCTGGCGAAGTCCTGAAAAGATCACAACTGTCCATTCGTTGGGACACGTGGTAGAGATCCAGGAACTCATCGGTATTTCGGCTACCAGGGATTCAAGTTGACAGAGGACTTGTGTCACTGGGGGTCGCAAGTCACTAAATTGTGAAATGCAGGAGGACCGTCCATCTTGAGGAGACGCATGGAAGCAATCTAGGATTTCGGGAGATTTTCCAAAAGGAGGCCATTTTGGCAAATCGAAAAGCAAGAATTCGGGAGTCTCATTGACAAAAGGTCGGGCTCTTGTATTGATAAACCCCGAAATAAGACTGTGGTCTTATGAGGAGTGGTCACATGGACTAGGGGCATAGCCAGAGGGGCCTAATGCAAGAAAATCCTTTTCGGAAAATTGGCATTTTAGAGATCGGAAGGTCGTAGAGTCAAGGACTCAAGAGATCAAGACATTGAGGGTTCCGAAACATGAATTTTCTTGTTCGCGGAAAAAAGCCATAGATGTGTACAGAGGTCGTGGCCGAGAACAGAAGGACCTGTGGATCAGAAATTTGGGATTCCAACAGGAAATCAAAAGAGCTACTTCAGCTTAGGGAAGTTATTGAACAATCCTATGAGTGGACTTCGACCTGAGGGTCAGAAGGGGTCTGCATCAGTCGGAGAGCCTAGATGTTGAAGGCCAGGGAGCCTGATTTTGTATATGTAAATACTCACATCATTAATATAATTACATCGTTGCGTGTAGACCAACGATGATAAAATATTTATGGGGGACTAAGCTCCACTGGGTAGGGAAAGGGATGCGGCTGAGAGGCTAGGAAAAAGGGGCTAAGCTAGATGGATTATTGTCGACGAAATATTATAATATATTTTCATAAAATACTAAGGTTGGTGAAATAACCCATGTTATCCTAAGTTCCTTTGGAGAAAGGAATGAAATCCAAGTGGAGAGGAACCAACTCTTAGAAGATCCATGTGTCAACCTAGGCGCATGCAATTTTATGGGAGAAAATCTGTCGTTGTGGGGGTTCACTCACTATTCTGGCCATGCCCCTCACACACTCTCACACTCAGATTGAGAATTAACGCAACCAACCATTTTCCTCCATCGTTGACCTCTGATACCTCTGAAACCTGTAAACCCATGAAGCCATACTTGATTTTGCTATTATTGTTACCCGTTGACTTAAGAGATGGACATAAGAAGAAGGTTGTCAGGCCTATGGTTTTGAAGAGGCGGGTGGTTAGGCCCATGGATTGAAGAAGAAGGTTTTCAATCCTATTAGAAACTCTCTCCAGCTGAGAGATATTGTTGGGGAAGTTATTTCTCCTGGAGGGAGTCCAACAACAACCACTGAACTATGAGAACTCTTGATATGACCTGTAATTGAAGCCCTAGAAGGGAAGTGGAGAATCGATCTACTGTGGAATAGTGAAGGTGTATATTTCTGGGGTGGGACATGTATGTGGGGAATGAGAGTCTGTGAGTGATGGGCGTAAGTAGGCTCCTAGGAGGGAATCCTTCATGTTTCATTCTACAGCTTTCCATAGTCTCAGCCTAGCCTAGGATTCCATTTACCTTGGGTGGAATTTGGTCCCATCTCAGGGGTGAACCACCGTTGATATCTTGGAGCAGCATGGTCTAAGGCTGGGAGGTCCGCGAAATATCTCCATGCAGTTGGTGGATTTCTTAAAAAGATAAGTACCATCTCTATGATAATTTATGTTGTGTACTCTGTACATGTCATGATATTTACAATATTGCTTGTGTAAATTGTTTTAGAAGAATGTCGTGATTTCCGCATTAATTGTGTATATATATAGAATGCATATTATATGTTTAAGGATATATGTATGATGCTCTGAAAAGAGCGTTGTGTGCCATAGGCTAGTAGGTCTATGCCTAGGTATGGACAATTTTGATTATCAGAGTAGGGTGAGAAGTTTGTTTTGTATTTACTTCAAGTGACATTGACCAACAAAAGGTTGGGCTTGTTACAAATTTGTATCAAAGCTCGAATTTCAGCAGTTAGGTGGTATCCTGTCCCCGACCTGGGCGCGTTAAAAATTCGTATCAGAGCCTAGTTTTCGACATTGAGATTGAATTGGGCCATATAAGTGGTTACGAAAGTAAAAGATAATAGGGAATTGTTGTCAGGAGGGACAAAATTCAAAATTGTAGAGCATCCTGGAGTACCAAGCGAACACCTTGGTCATGTTTAGAAGCTCAGGAGGTATAGCGGTTTAAGAAAATCAACAGAGAAAATAGATTGTGGTAACCGTGGGTTTGGAACCTCAAAAATTAAATTTTTGTCGTTAGATTGGTTCGGGAAGGGACAAATACCTTACAATCGTTGGATCCACAGAAGGTGCATGAAGGTTAACCACTGAATTCCTTCGGACATTTCCCCTCCAACCATTTTAAAACTACAATAGAGAAAATTTTCGAAGCCCGAAGCTCTGAAGTCTCAGAGCCCTGAAGTTACGAAGTTCAGAACCAATCTGGACCATCCATTTTTGGGGACACATATCCAAGGATTAAGAGATGATCGGAGTTTGATAGTCTGATGGTTGAGTGGTGTTCAACAATGAGATCCTATGAAGTCCTGGAGCCCCAAAGTCCCGAATCTTTGGGAGGCGACTGTTCGATAGTTCAACGTTCAGGAGGAACGTGGTGTTCAACAATGAAATCCTTCGAAATTCCAGATCTATGAAGTCCCAAAGAATCAGAGTGACATGTATCATTTTAGGTTTGAAATTTGAGATTTATAAGGTGTGTAGGAATAAAATATCTCGAATCCTGATGTGTCGAAGTCCCGAAGCGTCAGTTATGATGTGGCATGATGACATCACTTGGGGTGATGTGGAATTTTCCTAAGAATTCCATGTGTCATCGAGTTTTGTAATTTTCATAGGTACTTGGCACCTATTGCGACCTTAAACATGTCTCTTGAAAGTGGGGCCATGTGTCACCACCTTGATTGTTGACAAAAGAGCTAAGTGGACCTTGGAGGGATCTGAAGTTCGAAGGTTCTACATTCATCCGTTCGGAGGATGGGAGGAGTATTGCAACAGAAACCTCTGAAGCCCAAATTAATGAAGCTATGAAGTAGTGGAACCCCAAAACTCTAATGGTGTATTGTTGTGGATTCACCAGTTCAAAGGTCCAGGGGTTTTGTGATGTGTCGAAGGAGATTCCATCGAAGTCGAAGTTCAAGAGTGACATGACTTAATGACGTCACTAGGGGTGACGTGGACCGATTCATCAATTCGACATTTGAAATAATTGTTGAGTTTAGTAGAGAATTTCTTCAGAGCGTAGAAGCTTCAAAGCCCAAAGTTTTGAAGCAACAGAGCCCTGAAGGTCAGAGGATGCACTATGCAAGGATTGATCGGTTCGATGTTTAGAAGAAGGAAGGCATGAGGTAACAAGATATTCTGAAGCCCGAAGTTTTGTAGCCCCAAATATCTTAAGGCTCTGAATAAGCTCCTATCCGATAGCATTGGGTCACAACCCGTGGTCACATGCGTTCAGGGGCCGAAGAAATATGGCTAGTGGCGGAAAGTTGTTTTTGAAAATAGAGAATGGCTTAGAGAAGGAGCCTGTGGGTTTTTTAATTTGTACATACCTACACTCAATGAGGTAAAGGAGGCCTCTAAATATGAAGATATTACCTAGCATTGATCAAAGAGTCAATTCGGTTATGAGATGGAAGAATCCATGTGTAGGAATCACATCATTGAAAAGACAATTGTTCAAGCATCCATAGATTTTTGCTCAAAACTTAGAATTGAGCATGGAAGCAAGAATTGGAAAGGTCTTAAATAATAGAAGATAAATGTTCACTGAGAAATTGAATCCCAATAGTCAATTTCTTGGGAAATCAACAGAAAAGAAGTCTGATATATTAATGAATTAGAATGGCTCGTATTTTCATGAAATTATTAAGAACAGTTAACCTGATAAAGTTTTGTTGGCTGCACAATTTTTGCAGAATCAACAGCTTCCAGAACATAGTAGAGTTATCACAAAGTGTATAGAGATGGGTGATGCACAAGAGGCTTAAAGTGAGGAAGATGAGATTAGAGGAATCGATGTCCATTTGGGTATGGAAGGAACCAACTCCAATGGACATGGAGAAGAAAATGATGATAAAATAAATATGGTTGAGACCATAAAAAAATTGTAGATAGATGTTCAGAGCCACAATTTT
>SNQJ01S0110505.1:0-12664 GCA_010110895.2 Picea sitchensis
GAAGCCTCCAAGAACCCAAACCTGAAATCAAGAACCCACAGATAGAAAATCTATCTATCCCTACAGATGGAACTTAACATACATCTACAGCATATCATAAACACATAAAGACATTCATCAACATACATAGAATAACATGTAGGAAAAATTGCTTTGTTTGTATTAACATGAGATGCCTTTTTACAATGTGAGCTTGGACTGCAATAGAGTCTCGGCTCTCCTCTCCTATCTCCCTATTCTCTCTATGCCTCTTCTCTGCCTTCTAACTACTCTACTCTACTGAAAACAAAAGAAGATTTTTCTTTTACAAAAGGGGGCTCCTCGAGCGCTTCCCTCCATCCTCACCAACTCTCATTAATTTACATTCAATCACATTGAATGGTTGTCTAGTATGAATCAGATCTAGATCTCAGCCTTACAACTAATTAAGGCACCCTCTATCTCAAGCATGTGTACATGCATGGCTTTTGGCTCTACCAGCCTTACAATATTTAATACAATTTCAAAATTTGAAATTTGAAGAGGGTTGTGCCTCTCCTCTTCATTGAATGTGTGCTTGATGTGTTGGCTTAGAGCGATGCTCCTGCATCATACTCCTCTGCTGCAAAAATCATGAGATCCTATTCATGAACTTCCCAGCACCGCTGTTGAAATCCACCTGGATCCCAAACAGTTCTCTGGAGCTGTCTATCTACTCCACTGCTTCGTCGTTGTTGTTGTTGTTGTTGTTTCCCTGCTGCTATGGCAGGTTCTCCTCTGCTCAGCTCCTCCTCACTGACAGTTTTTGTTGCTGACCTCAACATCAGCCTTCTAATATCCTCAATCTCCTCATCCAGCTGCTCCCATGGCTAGCTCTTCTTTTGCATCCTGCTCCACTGCACTTCTTTCCTACAAATAGGTAGATCAACTAGATCTCCCATGCCATCTTCTTCCTCTATGGTCTCATCTTGCCACTCTGCTGCAAATTTTAGCTCTGCAGTCTTATCTTCTTGACTGACCTGTTTTTCAATCACCTTCTCTGACAGACTTGCTTCTGCCATTTCTCCTTGTGTTGGTTGAATTCCAGCTTCCTCCAGTTGCTCCTCATACTGGAATTTCCCTTCATCTTCTGCGGCTTATCTCAGCATTGCAGTCATCATCAACTGTTCATCTCCCTCGCTGAAATTTTTGAGCGATTCCTCGGAATGCTCCCCTGCTAACATCTGCATGACTGTCTGCTCATGGAAGTCATCTACTGGTTCTGGATTGTTCAGCCAATCCTCCAACATTTCTATCTCCTTCTCCCACAGAGTGAGCATATCAATTGTGTGCTCCTCTTCTTTTCCTTGGGCAGCTTCTAATATCTGCTCCATATCTTTGACAGTCACATCTGGTTGTCCTTTTGTTGTTGTTGCACCCGCAACATCTTCCCTGGCCTTGTCTTGGCTACTTGGTAGGAATATTTTTATCCCTCCAATCATCAGAATGCTCTTCTGATCTTCCTTCTGTATGGTGCAATTTTTTAACTTGTCATCATCTTCATTCACATGGTCTGCAAAACCACATGAATCTACACTTCTCAGCACTCCTTGCTAACCTGAACTCACTCCTGAGTCCCTGAGACTTTCAGAGAGTCTCACTTCTTTTCCCCTGCCCACCTGGCAATTTGGGAATTTCTCTCTGCCCTCCTGGCAGTCAATGAGATCCTCCAGCGATCTCATCTCATTGCCCCCCTAGCAACTTGAAAGTTCCTCGCTGCTCACCTAGCAGTCTCTGAGATCGTCCATCGATCTCATCTCAGTTCCCTCCTGGCAATTTGAACTTTCAGCACTACCCTCCTGGCAGTATACGATACCTTCACTTGATCTCTTTCTATTGCCCACCTGGCAATTTGAAAGTCCATCTCTGTCCACTTGGCAGTCTATGAGATCTCTGCTCGATCTCTCCTCTTCATCATCACTAAGATTTCTCCCATCTTCTGGTTCACACACATGAACCATCTCTTTTGTGGGCCTGAGGCTTTTCACATGCCTCAGCCACCTCCTCAACAACCTTTGTTGTCTTCTCGCCAACAATTTCTTGACTGGCCACTTTTCTTTCCTCCTCAGAGGCCATTCATACACCCAATGTGTCTATGCGTTCTGTTGCACCCATAGTGCAAGCTCTTCCATCCTCACCCTTATCTCAGTGAGTTCCAGATCCATCTCTGGATTTCTCTTCTGCTTGTGGTCTTTCCTGTGACCACACCCATGGCCTTCAGTAGCCATCTTCCTGTTCCTGTCTACCCTCCTGGAAAACTTGTTGCTGTCACTTTGCAACCATGAGTGCTTCCAGCATCTCCTACAGTCCTCCTGACTATCTATTGACTGTCTGGCTCTGATACCACACTGATGTGTATCAGAGTGTTTTTCTTTTCCTTCTCTGCCTCCTTTTGTCTGCAATATACAGACAAAATCAAGCTCTGATACCACTTGATGACGCAGACCCCTGACCCTCGGGCTGAGATCCGCACAGGATCATTCCTCTTCGAATCTGCAGAATCGAAGTAGTTCTTTTGGGCCCTCTCTAGAACCCCACGAATTCGATCCACAGTTCCTTTCACGAAAACCCCACCTGTGCGAAAAAGAACTAGGTGCAAGATTCACCTCCACGCGACCACGGCGTTGTAGCTGTATCGGGATTTCGGTAACCGGGAGTTTGAAATATGGCGGCCCAAACCACTGGTCACTCCATTCCCCGAATTCCCAAAATGGCTCAATGCGGAAATGGGCTCAGATATTTTCAAGACTTCACGAACCGGGAGTTCACGATGCAGTGACTCCTTCACTCTTGTCGCCCCAATCCCCAAATTTCGATATGGGAATTCGCACATGAGATCCAACAGCTCTCGATGAGTTGGATCAAATTGTCCAGATCCTTTCAGAGTTTCGTGAACCGGGAGTTCACAATGCAGTGACTCCTAAATCTTGCCTCCTCTATTTCCCGATCCTCGAAATGTCGAAATGTCGAAACGCTCAATGGCTCTGGATCGTGCTATTCCTTCAAATGCTTTGGGGTTTCACAATTTCGTGAGTTGGGAATCCATGTCTCCCGACTCCTAGCCTCTCAACCACCCAGATCCCGAAATGTCGAAATCTACCCGACTACGGCCCACTTTTCAGGATTTCAGAATTCACGATTCCGCAACTCCGGTTGCAGACGGTTCTTGGTCCTTCGATCTCCCAGACCCCGAAATGCCAAAATGTCAAACTCTGAAATGGTTGCTTCCTCCGTGACCACAACCCTGCTCCAAGGACACATCACATTTCGCGACTTCGAGGTTTTCAATGCAAAGTGCCCCAGCTCCTTGTCATCGGGATTTCCAAAATGTCGAACCCCGAAATGCCGAAATGTTGAAAGACACTCAGTCTTAGCCTTCTCACATATCTGTGAGATCCGACGGTCCACGGGATTTCGGCACTTCTCCACGAAGCATCTCCACCGTCTGTCTCAACTCTTCCACTACGCCACCTCTACGGGTTTAACCTCCGCGTAGTTTTCCCTAATCTTGTGATCAATGATTATCTGCACTACTGATCCAATGGTAGTTGATCTCCTTCTTGAGCATGCGCTTCTTCCCTTCCTCTTGGAATATTTTCAAATTTTCAAAGGCCTCGGCCTTTGTTTCCTCTACGAGCTCGATCTAACTTCAATGAACTCGCCTACATTCTAAGAACGTTGTCCCTCCTGAGCTTCTCAAACTATGTACCCTCCAAAGGGTTTTCTTGGCCTCTGTGACTCCTTGCAGGGTCCTTGTATGAAACTGTGCTATCTCTTATGAGTTTTTTCTRCTCGAACCTCTAAGGGATTCGACCCTTCTGCGTCTTCAAAAGGGAAATCGGGTGTCCTCCTAACSATTTTCTGTTGAAGTCCTCCTTGTTGAGCTTAACAGAGTATTCAGTAACTCTGTGAGTGTCTCTCCTTGACACTTCTCTTCTCTTTGAACTCGAAATAGTTCCTTCTGTGCACCCTTGCACCAACTCAATGCCCACCTGGCAGAGTTCTCCAAAACCCTCAGTGATTCTGTCTTCTTACTGAACTCAGAACAGAGTTCCTTTCTCAATGCATCATGTGCATCTGCTCAATGCCCTCATGGCAGAGTCTTTACAGAATTCTCAACAATTCTTCTTCTTCCCTCTGTGTGCTCTCCTCTACACAGTTCTTCCTTTAGGGTGTTCAACAACCCTGAGGATTCTTCCTTGAGTTAATGACTTCAGCTGGTGCACCCTCCTGGCACGTCTCTGTCTGAAATTTCGCATAATTCAGAAGTGCACTCCTTGCACTGACTTATAGAACCCGCAGTATTCTATCATGCAACCTCTTTCATGAAGCCTCCAAGAACCGAAACCTAAAATCAAGAACCCACAGATAGAAAATCTATCTATCCATATAGATGGAACTTAACATAAATCTACAGCATATCATAAACACATAAAGACATTCATCAGCATACATAGAATAACATGCAGGAAAAACTGCTCTGTTTGTATTAACATGAGATGCCTTTTTACAATGTGAGCTCAGACTGCAACAGAGTCTCGGCTCTCCTCTCCTATCTCCCTATTCTCTCTATGCCTCTTCTTTGCCTTCTAACTACTCTACTCTACTGAAAACAAAAGAAGATCTTTCTTTTACAAAAGGGGGCTCCTTGAACGCTTCCCTCCATCCTCACCAACTCTCATTAATTTACATTCAATCACATTGAATGGTTGTCTAGTCCGAATCGGATCTAGATCTCAGCCTTACAACTAATTAAGGCACCCTCTATCTAAAGCCTGAGTACATGCATGGCTTTTGGCTCTACCAGCCTTACAATATTTAATACAATTTCAAAATTTGAAATTTGAAAGTGAGAGAGTTGTGCCTCTCCTCTCCATTGAATGTGTGCTTGATGTCCTGGCTAGCTGGCACGTAGATGGCTTGGAGCGATGCTCCTACATCACTAGAAGCTGTCTTTTCTTCTTTTTATGCATTGTCTTTTGAGGTGGGATTTTGTTCCCACGTGGTTTTCCCTCTTTCCTCAATTTTATTCAGTATTCATTAGTTGCATTGTACATGAGTACCTAATATGCCCTAGTAGCCGAGACTCATCTTTTACTCCATAGTGATGTTCAAGGGGGGTGTTGGAGAAATTTCTATTTTCGACACACTAGTTCAGTGGGAGTTAATTGACTAGTTCTATTTTAGACTTTCCAATTTTATACCATCACTATTATGCATGCATTCCTATTTATAGGATGTCATTGCCTATATGAGTGAATATCACTCACTCATTGGCAGATCATAATATACATTGATTCTCGTTCTTCATATTGTGTCTCTCTTCCTTTTCGTGATAAGCTTTGTTTGTGTATTTTTTAGCTAGGTCTTCTGTGAAGGTTTCCATGAAACACTAACATGGATTTGCAACACTAAAATCGTGCTTACGGTTGTAACTATTTTGTTTGAAATTCCAGCAACCGCAAATGCACCTTGAGCGGTTAGGTTTTGTGCCCAGAATTGCAACAAGTTGTTTCACGCCTAGAACTATATCAGCTTGGAGTTGCAGAGACGGGTGCTTCCTAAGAAGACGAGCTCTTAGTCAAATATAAACAGTTTTAGACTATTACCATTATCTATTACTTTCATCACTTTATTTAAACATAATTTTTTAAAAGAAAACAAAATACTTAATAATAATCTCTATTTATATTCTTTAAGAAGGGTAGTGGCGAAAATGACAGGGCTGGCCTCAGGTCTAGGATCTATAGGGAGAAGGAGCAATCTGGTGAGCGTTAGCATGTCAGGGTGCAAGCTCGTTTTTCGAACTTAATGGATCCGGTGTCAGATATGGAATAGGGGGATTACGATGGCGATTTGGGCGGCTGCTATGCATTGTGACTTTGCTCGTGCGCAAAGGTAACGGCGGTCGATTCCCCAGGTACAGCGTGAATATTAAGAGTTGAGCTTAAGTTTGATGGTATATGGTGTTTTGTTCTTTTTTATTTTTTCCATTTTTATTATGTTGATTGTTTTTGTTTTATCTTAAGGTGTATTTAAGATTAATATTTATTGTTGTTCATTTTCTAACAAATTTATATAATGATGGGAGGGGAGTAAGGAGGCCTCTGTTGTATACTATTCTCTGAGAAAAGGTTTTATTATCATTCATATTCTCCACATCAATGCATACTCTGCATTAAAGTATGAGGTTTAATCTCAAAAAAGGAAAAGAGATATACGTCAAAGTATTATTAGAAGACAACCTTGAGCCTTCTCTGGCATGTTCCAATCTACAACAGGCTCAGGGTTTCTATGAAAAAGTTCTCCGTGGAAACCGAATATTTCACGATAGAGCTTCTTGTTATAAGGACCTGGGTGAATTAAATTGGCTGTGGGCAAACAGATAACGGAAAATTTATCTAGAAGGATTAACTGCACCAAAAGGCAAAGAAGGAGCAGCTGCTGCACAATTGCGGATTACAAAATGCCTAGAGTATTATTTCCAAGCTTTACATCATGGAAGCCAGGTGAAGAAACCACAACCATGGCTAACTCGGATTGAAAACACTCTTTCTAATATTCTTGAGTGGTCCTCTCGGCTTAAAACTCACTTTGCCGATTTCGAGACTGTCGTGAGATTTCTCTGCGAGACAGTAGAATACTCTGAAGTGGACTGGGCAGGAAGGAGAGGATTGGTTTTTATGCTTTATAAAATCCTTGCAGACTTCATATTTCAACGGGGCATTGAATACTTGAAGCCAGAATTAACTAATAACATCTCTGAGCCAAAATCATCGAGTAACAACTCTGAGGGAGGAGGATACAAGAAATGCCTGGGTGCAATGCGGGACTGTTATCAGCGTCTTCAACTGGCTGAAATAATTTTGCGTGTATCCTTCATGGACTATAAGAAACCGGTGGAAGAAGAGATTTAAAGAAGAAGGTTTCAAATTGCGAAAAGTTGTGTGAAACGATCCAATTGCGAATTCACAGAGAAAAACTATTGGAGAAGGCAATGTGTGGAGATAGGGAAACATTTTGGGATGCTATTGACTTTTTGAGGGAATCTCTTTGTGCCACGGAAGAATCTCAGTTGGAATACGAGGCTGTGGCATTGGAGCACCAGGCTATCGTATTGAGCAGTATTGTTAAAGTCTATTCTTCTGTTGGGAAAATGAAGAAGGCCTGAACCCACCACGGGTGAAGCATCATGATTGCTCGTGGTATAATGACTGAACGGATAAAGAGTTTTGATTGGTATATATGTTCTTCTAAAGATGTGAAAAAACACCAAGAGAAGGAAAAGTTAAATGCAGTGCAGGCAGAGTTAAATGCAGTGCATTTAGAGGGGAATAAGAGTGCAGAGTCCTTCTTGAAATATATATATGAGAATTGCCCTCATCCAGATGTAACCAAGCGGGCTAAGCGTCCATTAGGAAGTCCAGAAAAGTTGAAGACTGCTACGAAAAAAGCAAGAGAAATGTACCATCCCGATAAAAATCAACAACAAAGTGTGTCATGGCAAGCTTTGTGCGAGGAGATTACCAAGATTTTGAATAACAAATGTGAAAAGTACCAGTGATCAGTGATAACAGGAAATTCACTATAGTTTGCAGGTAGAGTGCAATTACATAGTTTTTTGTTTGAAGATAGTGAGAGAATGAGTGTATTTAGTACATAGTTTTTTTGAGTGAGTGTATTTCGTACATAGGTTTTTTGTTTGCAGGTACTCAGAGAGCGAGGGTATTAACTGTGTGATATATGGGGTCAAAGAAACGATATATGTGTAAGCTAATACTAGCATACCCCGGAATTGGGGGAAGGGAATGCTTAACAGAATGGGTATATATGTTGGAAAAGATCTACATGTGTTGCATTGTTATTACTCACATTACTTAAAGGAACACTATGTTACCAATTTATCAATATTATTACAAGATTTATCTCAACCTTATCCTAATAAGTTACCAATTTATCAATATTATTACAAGATTTATCTCAACCKTATCTTAATAAGAATTCACATAAATCTAAAACAAATTGGCATCCACATTRATTTGGTTCTGAGAATATTTATATTGCATTTTGATAATATTTTTCCTGTTTTCTTAGAACCATTTTTAATTTAATCTAATATTAGAATTGATTCATCTATTTTTTTATTATTAATTATAAGTATATGACCATCATATTACCCGTAAATACATTTGACTACTCTCAATGTAACACTATACATTTCTTTATCATGGCTTAAACAATGAAGTTTTCTATACTCCCTTCCAAATAGAAGGCAATGGGAACTTAGAAAAGCTCCTTACACAAGATAATATAAAATAAATTAATTCAGATATATTCAAAAACTCGTAACTGGTGTATGTTGATGTAATGGGAAAATCAATGGAGGAGACTATGTTGATGTAATGGGAAAATCAATGGAGGAGATTGCAATTGCAAGAGAGATCGATAGCATAGATAATTACACTATGAATTTCACAAATTCCTATTCATTCTTACCCTAAATGTAGTAACATACTTCATGTGGTCGTCGGGGATTGGAGGAGAGTAATTTAATCGCAAACAAAGGTAAATAGATTGGAGGAGAGTAATTCAATCACAAACAAAGGTAAAAAACAAACTGAGGAATAGATAATGAAGGAATCATTCAAATCCTATTCACTTAGCTCTCCATAGTCCAAAAAAAAAATTGGAGTCATGAGCATGGACAAGGAACGGATGCAACATAAATGAGGTTTCTCTCTTGGAAGTATTTGATTAATGATGATAGAGATTAAGATGGATGTAGAAGGAACGAAGGAAACTTAAATGAGGTTCCTCTCATGGAAAGTATCTAATGAATGATGGAAGTAATTAAGATGAATTGACAAGAACTTCTCCAATTCCACTGAAACAAATGTTGAAACATTGAAAAATTGGTTAAAAGAGTATATCCATGGAAAGATAGGTAGAAAAAAACATCAAATAAATGCTTTCATTCCATAAGCAGAACTATCCAAAACAGTGGAGTTTACTACTTACCACCAGTCTCAAAAATCACCGACTAATTCTGATCAATATTTTTAACACGTGATTTTATCCTCACTCTCTTAACACAATCTTTGGATTTCACAAAGTATAGATTGCAAACATAATACATGTAATAAACCACCTTAACCAAAATTCTTCCTTCGATTCTTATTTTTATGTTTCTTAATTTATAATCTTCATCTACTTATTAGAATCATTTAATATCTTATTGGCGGCAAGTTATGGATACTATGGTGGCCATTCATATGACAATTCATAGATGATATTGGTCCCCAAAAGTTTATATGGACTCTGGATGGAACATGATGCCAACTTCTAAATACTCTTACAGAATTGTTGTTGGTTTTGCATGATGAATTCCATTCTACCATACTACTTCACATTCATGGATTGAAAGTTGAAACATTTAAAAGTCCTCCTCAATTTTTTATAAATACCAGAACTCATTATGATGTCACACCTCCTCAAATGTTTATAAATACTAGAACTCATTATGATGTCACAGAACCTAGTCACAACATAAAATTTGGATAGTGTAAAGGTATCCTTTGTTGTTGTGGAAAATTAATTTTAAAGAAACACTTTGGATAGTAAAGATTTGATAGCTACCTCAGTTTTGTTTCATATGTAAAAAAAAAAAAAGTGATAATGCAAAGTCACAGAAAAGTGAAGAATCAAATCATAAAATAGGTGTAGAAGAGTTGGCTTTGCAATTAACCCTTTGGAATACTATGAATCTTGGTACCAAGCCCACCAGACAATTGTTGTGCAATACAAGAAAATACAAGCACTCGGTGAAAGTGAGGATTATAAGTTATTTCTACTTGCTTAATATTTTAATCCACGAGTTCAAACTCATTTTTTACCGTGAAAAAAAGAGAAGGAACTAAAACAACTTAAAGACAAATTCATTGGTACTTCATGTGTTATGATATTTCAACATTGGTACTTCATGTATTATAATATCAACTTTCTCTTTGCAAGCCAATTTGGTTGGGAAATGTATAGGGTTGTTATTAGATAATAAAAGATAATGATTCAATTTATCCATTGCTCATTTCCATCAATAGACTGAATATTTAATAAACCCAGAAATTAGATGACAAGATTGTCAAAAATCTAAATGGTGTTGCAGACTCAGACCAACCTAAACACTCCTAGAAAAATGTCCAAACAATTATGCACCCACAAGACAAAAATGTAATAAAAATATTCATAGCCATACCAGGTAAATATAAAACATGGAGGCTAAAATAATTAATTATTCAACAGACACTGATTGAAAAACGAAAATTGCAAGACCCCAACTTTATATCTCTAAACACAAACAAGACTCCATTATGAGCGTTAGAAATTCCATGGTCCCTTTGCCCCTCCTAGGATACCCATTACATGGTACAAAAAGGTACAAAAAGATCCCACCCGGCTATAGGATTCGAACCTTGGATGTGAGCCACATTCATTCATATCTTACACATAAGGGAAATCGTTTGGAGGGTTTCTTTGTGTCATAGTGTGAGTGAGGCATAGTAGGTGAGGCCAATAATGGCTACCACAAGAAAAATCATAAAAGACTCTAAAATTCACAACCTTCTAAGGGTTTCCACTACAACATAATTTATGAAGCATTCAAGAACACTCAATTTATTTGTAAAGCTGAGAAAAGATAGGAAAAAGAAAAAAACCTGAAAGGTTGAAATGTAGAACTGAGGAATATATGAATATAACTGACATCCTCGTCTGGTTTACTCCTTCCCATATTTATCAAAAGGGAGAGATATAAAACTTACAAATGGCTCCATCACTCCAATATATAACTAAATGTAATAGGGTTGTTCCTCCCCATTCCACACTATTCCAATTCTAGGATAGAAAGCGTGTAACCACCCTTCCAATTCTAGGACAGAGAATGTGTAACCACCCTATTCTTCCTTTTTATGCTCACTTACAAGAGATTATAACAAACTATGTGAGTTGCAACTCAATCTACAAAGCTTTGAGTCATTGGGTGACATTAAATACAAAAGATGTATTTAAATCCTTTAAAAGAGTGTAGACAACACAGAGAGAGGAYTCATCCTATGCAAATAAATTGTAAGAACCCTCCTAGTTATGACAACGACTCTGATAACAGGTGAAAAAAAAAAAWTTGTTTTAAAAGTGTGTGCGCGCGTGTAGGAGGGGAAACAGACACGCTGGACTCTACGTCGCCACCCGACGACTAACAAGACGCAACCACGACGCCCACAACAAGAAGACGCAAGGAGCACAAAAAGTAACTGCAAGCAAATACTACCCAAGACCAAGGCGCCCCAAAAAAACTTCAACAATAAACGACATACTGGGTTAGGTACCGTACGAACACAGAAGGTAGAATCCATGGTAGTAGTTTACTATTTCTGCACATGAAAGCAGGGCGTTTAATCTTAGTTCTCTGCTCCGGAGAGAGAGAAGGTTAGATAGGCTCCTGGCCGACTGCTCAGGCAGAAACTAGTAATCCCCTCAGGCGTGTCGCAAGAGTGGAAACCCTGCCTTTAAAGGGCCCGAGACTCTTGATACGGCACTAGATTCTTGACGCAGAAAAACACACAGACAATACTAAGACTACTGAAGGTGTCTACATCCCTCCCAACACAAGCAGACCATGCAGTGCACTACCCCCAAGTACTACAAATCAGGGACAATCAAGACCTCTACGGGAGACGCAAGTCCAAGGTCACTATCAAAACCGACCAACCACTATTGAGACCCGAAGACATCAATCAAGATCAATTGCTCCATTGACTATCATTAACCGACGAAGACCTTATCATAAGGTAAAAACCCATAATCTCAACCCCCCATTATTTAGTTATAAGGTCATTTTGCACTAGTTCAGGGACAAGCAGTAATCACAAGCGCATTGCATTTTTCCGTTAATCGCCCTATTTGAGCAACGATATCAATACCATAAGGGTAAACCCTCGAACATTTACATTCTCCATATTATCTTGCCTTCCCTTCCAAATTTTACCATACACTGGAATAACCTAACAAATAATTGCATTGCAATTTAGACCTTATCATTAACGCTTCAATTTAAACGAATAATAACCTTGCAATTTAAACGTCATCCTAACATTTCCATTAAACACATATTAACATTGTGATTCAACCATTATCATTAACATTGCAAATTAAAAACAAATATCATTATGGCAATTTAAACAAGTATTACCATTGTATTTAAGCAAATATTAATATTGCAGTTCAAGCTTCATCATTAGCATTCAATTTAAACAATATTAACATTGCCGTTAACAAGTACAATCATTGCAAATTAACAATATAATCATTTCGATTCAACATCATCATTAACATCGCAAATTAAAACAAATATTATTATGCGATTTAAATAAATATTACCATTGCAATTAAGCCAATATTAATATCGCAATTAAGCTTCGTCATTAGCATTTCAGTTTAAACAATACTAATAATTCGATTCGGCATCCTATTAACCATAACAAAAATCCTCATAGTTAAAAATGACCATAACAATAACACTATTTAATATTACACTGTTTAAAATACCAATGTTTTTAAAAGAACATATATATATAACTAACAAAATTAAAAA
>SNQJ01S0110506.1:23219-36029 GCA_010110895.2 Picea sitchensis
CGAACATTTTAAATGGTTTACTATCCTTTATGAAATGAAGGGTCTTGTTGATTGGATTGGACACATACAAGAATTACTTTAGGTGTGATAATTATTGTCATTAGTACATGTGTGAGTCATGTATGTGCTAGCTACACCTGAATGCCTTTCACATGCACACTAGTATTTATAAGTGTTTTAAATTGATGATGTTGTTTATTTGATGTGGATGTATGAATCATGTGTCATTACCCTTGTATTGTAGATTACTCTAACTTCAGGACAAAGTTTCTTGAAGGGTGGGTGTATGTAAAAACCCAATTTGATTTATTGATCTTAGTTAGTTAAATTAAATTAAAATAATTATTAAAATAATTACATTTGGATCTTTTTACTATTTTATCATTTAATGGTAGGTGAGGGAATTGATGAGGGGATAAGGGAGTTGGGGAATTGAATGAGGGGGATGGATTCGAGAGAGGAGGATAAGGAAGAGGGGAGGGGACTTGGAGGGGGGTCTTCTTTTCTTTGGGGGGAAATTCTGGAAGAAGGGGAAGAGAAGGAGGAGGAAATTGGGAGAAAATATTGTTTTGGGGAACTTTTACAGGGTCACTGCTGTTGTTGAAAACTTTGGGCTCGGGGGCCAATAAATCGCAAGGATTCTTGGAGCTAGGGAGTTAGAGAGGATATTCCTAGTTGGTTGGGAGGTAAATATTTAGTTTTAGGCAAGCATTCAGGAAAGCACTTTCAACAAGAAATTTCAGTAGGATGACCTTCTTCTTCAAGAGGTAAGAGGTAATTCTGAAATTATTATTTTGTATTAAAATTCAAGTTGTAGCAGTTATATATTTACTCTAGTTTTAAATCCATTATGTTTGTTACATGTTTTTTTCCAACGATCACACTATGATATGAAAGGAGACCTGATGGGAGAGCCTATAATTAACCTAAGAAAAATAAAAGGTCATCAAACTCGACTCTGAGTGATCAACCCCACCTATGGCAGACAACAAGGCTTTCTGTTGCACTTGAAAGCTTTGGATAAATTCAATCTTGGACATGGAACATGGTGCTTGGGCCAAGTATTCCTCAATAATGTAGTTTTGGGTGGCCCATGTGTTTGGATTATGAATTGTGCATCAAAGAACGCTCTTTGAGGGGTGAATTAGTGCGTCAAAATATGGATTCTCAATATGGATAGGATCACTAGGTTGGGAAGAATATGTTTCTTCTTGGGTAGCATGGGAAGGCTCGGGAATTTCATAATTCTTGGCTCGCATTTGTAAATTGATTGTTTGGTTTCACATGAAAATGGTAGCATTCGAGGAACACCCCTTGTGGTGAGGGGTACCAACCATGTCCCCTGGTGGAGGGGTAAGATTTGTGGAAACCATGTTTTGAGTTTGAGGGGGTAAAGGATGGGTTAAGAAAACAAGCTATTAGGGGGCCCGCTGCTATGCCAAAAATCTATGGACCTCATCCTTCTGAGGACACTACTCAGTAGGATGGTTGTCCCCACAAATTTATCACACAAAATGACTCTTCCTTTTCTCCTTAGTGCCTCCCTCCTGGGTTTTTTGGGTGGAGGTAGTCCCTTTCTCAGTATTATAATTTTTATTTTTGTTTATTTTCTTCTTCCCTCCAGGTTGTTGAGGATTCTTCGGTTGCATGGAATGCATTGAATTCACCTTAGAGGTTTGAGTAGGGACTGCAGTAGTTTGAGCATTAGTACCATAAGTTGACTTAATTGACATTTGACCCATTTGATCAACTATCTGGTTTATATATGCATGTGAAACAAAACTCACCACACCATCGACATGGGGTCCTAGGTTTTGTTTCTTTGGATCAATTAATGACTAAGGAACATTTGGAATGATATCATAAAGTGCCCTCGACTGTGAATAGATCAAGTCTAAGTGTTGGGCACACAAAATGGCCTCCTCTTCGGTGGTCTCCCTGACCGTAGCTACATCTATGGAAATGGGTGGTAGGAGGGATTTTGTGAACCACTCCATAAGGAGCTTTCCTAGAATTTGAGTCTTAATCATCCTACGTCGTCACCACCACTCATATATATGAGCGGAAATATGAGTTGCATTATCTTAGCGTAGTGAAGTTAAGAGATTAGTTCCTATATCATATAGAATGGGAAATTCTTAATGCGTTAAGAATGCCATTGCCAGGTCATTGAAGATTTTAAAGGAACCACCTTTTAATTCAATGTACCATTTGGTGGCATCTTCGGTCAGGGATCTCTGGAAAATATGCAGCCTCACACTATCATCCATAAACAAGTTGGACGAACACCATAAGTAGTATTTCATGATGTGTGTGGAGGGGTCCTCTCCTAGCTTACCGTCGAATTTTAGGATATTTGAAGGTAGCTTGGAAGGAATGGAAGGCCATGATGGGTTGTGGGAAATAGGGTCATTTTTTAACCTTGAAAAATCCGGTAGATCTAACATTACGAGTAAAGGCAACAATGCAAATCAATACTGAGACAGAGGTGAAGTCTATGTTGTCCCAAATGGACCTTACAATTCCCCTATATTGGTACTATTGGAGGGTTTGGGATCTCTTGAAGAGTGAGTGCCCCTAGGAATGGTGGCACTCTCAAGAGCATGACTGCTCCCAAAACCAAACATGCCCCTAGGGGTAAATGTGTACCCTCTAGGAAAAACATTCCCAAAGTTAGTCCAAGGGAAGAAACCCCCATGACTGGATGTGTTAACAAAGGGAAAATATCCCCAAGGTGAAAATTCCCCCCCAAGGGATGTGCCCCCATAGAAGGGTGTTCTTACCCAAGGAAAGGTAAAACCTCATGATGTATTGTTGCCCCCATACTAACTAGGGACAACCCCAAAAACACTAGGGATGTTCCATTCGAAAGGTGAACTAGCACCTGGCGAGACCTAGCCGCTCATAGGAATGGTATGGGTGGAAGGAATTCCAATCCCCATGTTGAAACCAAGGCTTGGCCTTCCAGTAGAAGAAGATCCAAAGGTGGGAATTAGGATAGATGGGATGGGTGTAGAAATGCTCGATAAACTAATAGATGGAAATGAAGACACATCCAACATCCCCTAGATTGAGGGACCTGTATAAAATGGTATGGACGATGTAGGTCTAATGGAGCTAAGGGGTGGAAACATAGACATCACTAGGATGCTCCTTAGACAATTTCCCCATGTTCTGCTTGAACATGGGCTTGTAGGCTCAACTACACTAGACGAAACACTCATTCTTGACATGGTGGGAGGATTACTAAACAAAGAGAAAGGTGCACTAAAAATTTCCCTCACTCGAACAAGTAGAGGTACATATGGCTCAGTCAAAGGAGGATTAAAATTTTGTGTAGGAAGTTCATATACCAGTTCTACCTTGATTAAACCAATCTCGTAAAACCAAATTTCAAGCCCTGTAAATTCTTTGCCAACTATATCACGCTAATTGATAGGTGTTTGTTCCGTCGTAATGGGTTCAAGTACTCACAAATCACACCCCTAATAAAATCTAGGTTAACAACAAGCAAACCAATTGGCTCAGGGGCCTTTCGAAAACCAACCCTATGGGGGAGATGAATTCCCCACAAGATTGGATAGCGAAGGTATGAGGAGCAGTTACAATGATCTACATGAAACATCCATGATCGGTGAAAGAACCCTTTATTAATGCAGGTACCCTTTGGAGGAACTGAGACCATGAATGAATGTTTTCCCCAGGTACTACAGGCACGTCCCACCTATAGTCACCTCTGTAGCTCCCTAGGAAAGGTCACTAAGGCTACCACCTAACAATCAATGGTTGGGTGAATAATTGTAGGTTTTACCACACACAAGGGTAGGGTAACAAATCCCAAATCTCCGAATGCATTAACCAACGGAACCCATGTACAGGTAAAAATCGAAGCGATATCGCAAAAACCAAAAAAATAAGAGAGGGGTAATCTCCCTACTTTCCCCAATGCGACCTCGTTATTAAATTCTGTGTTAGAGGAGGCTCCCAACACACTGGTTGTAACAATGGATTTAACACTCTTTAATGAATCCTAGTTTCGTTTTGTGGCCTTGGAAAGTTTACTCTCCAATCCTAATCCAAGTCCTTAATCCTAGCTAATGTTGGTTCACCATAAAAGGAAAAATATCTGATTGATTTTAGATTATGCTTTCTTTTTATGGCTATTTCTTAAGTCCAAGGGTAACGGATGATACTTTAGTGATGCTTTGAATCTTGACCCAACCAAGAAATGCAAATATGAAAATGTAAATCGTTGACTTCAATGAACTCTAGCTATGGGAGGGAGAGAGACTTTTCCTTTTTTCTTTGCAAATTTGTAAAAGTACAACCTCACATACACCAAGCAACCAAAAATCACTTCAGATATGAAACCAAACAATGCTCCTAATTCATTCACTTCACTAGTGCTTCAAAGTCAATCAAGCATGGAACAATATTTTTGTCTCTTTTTTTTGTTATTTTCTAATTGTAATGGAACAAATATTTATGATCTAATCAAGAAAGCCAATGCAAAAGGAAAACCAACAAGAAATAGCAAGCAAGTGGGTTGTAGGAAATTGGAAACGAGGTTGGATCAACCCACTCCAATGTCTCTACTTATATCTCACGCAAAAGTCACCTAGGAGACAATAATTGCAAAAGGATAGTTAATGCAACTAATGACAAGTACTGCTATATCTCTTCAGATCATTGGGTTCTCTTCCCAACTCAACTGAAATTCTCAGACAATGATGATACCTATCCAAGAAATGGAAATTGAACCACACAAATGCACTCAAAAAACAATTGAAAGCAACTTATGTGACCAAAAACACTCAAGCAAAGACAATAACAAAGAGAACATAATAGATCACTGCAAAAACCCTATTGCTAAGAGGATATAACTAACCTCAAAGTTCTGGGATTTTCTTTGCAAGTATGTAGTTTTTACAAATCCTTGTGGGGAAAAGGCTTGTCAACAGGTGAGGGTCCTCATGGGACAAATATAATGCAACAAGCGAGGACCTGGAATTTTTTTGTTTTTAAGAAAGATGGATTTGTTCCAGATATTCCAGATATGTTTTATATCTCTTAGATTTATTGGAACTATAGTTTGGAATGATATATAGATGAAAATATAAAGTAAAACATAATCAACAGAGGAAATTATTGGAAAAGAGACTCAACTAGATAATAGTTCTTCCCCAATGGAGTCGCCAGTTCTATTATGGGACAAAATCTCACAGAGATCTCACTGAATGATCAACAAGATCTCCCTAGGATTAGCCTAGTAATCCTAGACATAAAGGGGGTAGAATCATATAGTTTCCTAGATCTAGAACATATATGTTCCTTTACACTGAAGAGGGGTAGATCAAAATACCTTTAAATTAAAGGTTGTTCCTCTATGTCCTGGCTGATGTGGATCTGAAGTTCCATCTCTAGCTCCTATCACCTACTCCCTGCACACAAGCAACAAACAACATCAATCTCCTTCTTTCTCTAGTGTTAGAAATCATCAACATGCATCAAATCTAATTTGATTTACCATTAATAGTATCGAATCCAAACCATTCATGAATTCTACACAAGTAATTTGAAGAAATCCAATGATCTATTGATAAAATATAGAAATTACATCAAATATACCTTAGGGATGATGCTTCCTCCTTTGACTCCTTTCTCCTTGCTCCTACCTTAGCTTCCTGGTCAGGCTAGGCTCACTGACCTCTGGCTATGATGGATGGAACAAGAACCTCTACAATTGGGTAGAATAACATTGCTTCTGATTCTCTTCCTCTTTCCCAATACTTTCCTTTGTTATATATCTCTTTTGAGGAGGCTTGGGAGAGGTTATAGATCTTTTAGAGACCACTAGAGACTCGAATGATGTGAGTTCTTAGGCCCTTTACAAGAAGNATGGATGGAACAAGAACCTCTACAATTGGGTAGAATAACATTGCTTCTGATTCTCTTCCTCTTTCCCAATACTTTCCTTTGTTATATATCTCTTTTGAGGAGGCTTGGGAGAGCTTATAGATCTTTTAGAGACCACTAGAGACTCGAATGATGTGAGTTCTTAGGCCCTTTACAAGAAGATACAACTAATCCCTCACCTATCACCTCGTAACTCTCTGAATCTATAAGTTTCATAGATACTCGCTTGTTGAGCACTAGTGACCAATGATGATCCTCGCTTTTTGTCTTGTGTCCAGTGAGGACCTCCAAAAGGGCTCAAATCTTAGGCAAAATGTGCATTATGGCATCTATCCTCTTATGGATACCTCTTTGGCCTATAGGGTGGAAATGAAGGCTATAACATTGTCGCATTTGAAGGTTTAGTACACTAAGGATGGTTCTTGCAACCCAAGTTGTGGTCCAAGGTGAAAATAAATGAATCCTTAGTCCATATTTTCCCTAGGAGAGGGATATGGTGGCCATTTTGATGTTTTTCACATCAAGGATGCTTCTTGGTAATTAATCCATGGTTTGATATCAAGGTCATTGTTTTTGGGATAAAACATTTGTCTATGGGGCTCATGGTCTTTTCATAGTAACCCACATCACTACATATGTCCCATGTAGGGAATTCTTAGCCTACATCTGAGATATGACCACCACATTAAGGAGAGTCACACTAGGGATGTATCTTGAGGACCATTCCATGGCACAAGGCCAAAGCTATGGCCTTAGGATATAACATTATACTATGGAGCTCATGGTCCATGTATGGGGTCCCAAACCACCACATTGGCCATCCATAGGGAATATTTGGCCTGCAAGTGGGATGGTGGTCATTTTAAAGTTTAGAACACCAAATATGTTCTTTGTGCTTGTGATGTGGTTCAATGCAAAAATATAAGGTATTATACCATAATATTTATCTAAGGGGATTGTGAACCATCTATGTGTTCCTTCGACACCGCATAGATCTTGCAAAATGAATCTTTGTCATGTGATTAGGCTATAATGGCCATTATGAGTTTGGCACACCAAGGATGGTTATCACGACTTTAGACATAATCCAGGGTCAAAATATAGAGCTTGAAGCCATAACATTTTCCTTAGGACTCATGGGATATGTTTGGGCAACAAGTTATGATATAAGATATCATTTAAGAAGAATAATTTGTGGCCACCACATTTTGTTGAAAATTCTATCCTGAATATTGAGCATTTGGGTAACATCAAAATTGTGATCTTGGAAATATGGCATATGTTATGGGGGGGTTTATATCAATTTATAGATGTCAAATTTTCCTTGAATATATTGGCCATAAAGGATTTGAGAGTAGTTTTCTTTAAGCAATGGTGTTTGTGTTACACATAAAAATGTCACACTTGAGTTACAACACCCTAAGTCTCGCAACGGTAAGTGTTTCATGCATTGTCACAAGTGTCATATGCACCTTAACAAGTGTCGCATTCAATTTTTGAGGTGTATCCACCCCTTGAAACCATTAAAACGATTTTTCATGACCCCTGAGTCATATGGGAGGGGGAAAACCATCATTTCTAGGTCAAAACACACTTTTTCCTTGTAAAATTCGACCTTTTTTTGAGAATTTATGAAGGGTGGCGCCCCCCTATCCATAATTGGGGTGGTCACATGGAACCCCCTATACCACTATAGGGGAGTTCCACTGCTAGGGAGACACCCTGTCTCTCACTGGGGGGGAGCGCCATTCTTGTTGAGAGAAAAGGGGGATCTCCCACACCTTATTCTATGGGCCAACTCTTTGAGATGGGGTTAGTTGTGTTCGACCCTCATGCTTGGGATTCATCCTAAGATATGATCCAAGCCTCAAGGATCCATATCCCCAACCATACCCCTCATTTTATCATGGTTGTTGTGCCTCTCGAGCCTATATATTGAGGGCTTTCCAAGGTGAAAAGGGGAAGGATTGGAGCATATCAAACCTATGATATCGAGGGGAAGATTTCAAGTATCAAACATATGATCTTGGTAGATTCATGCAAGATATCAATGAGGAGATCTTGGAGAAGTGTTGCATCATCATCCATGGTTTGTAAGTATTATTTTTGGGTTCTCATTTGAATATACTTGGCCTATTTCCTTCAATCGTGTGTATTCTTGCATGTGCTTGTCTATTGTTGCTTCATTCTTCGTAGATGAATTTATTTGATCTAATCAACTAGAGTAGGAGGTAGTGGTTTATCTTTGCTTCCTATTTCAGGTATCAAGTTGCACCAGGAAGTTTGGAGATCAAGCTCGTATTAGAAGTAGCGAGGACAAACTTCGAAACAAGGTGCATCACACCATTTCTTCCTCTCTCTTCCTGATTGGTTAAGTTGAGTTCAAAGGAATTTTAGTGTATACCTGTAGTGTTTATGTCTTAGTATAGGGGTTTGTAATCCAAGGGAGGTTTCACCTATCCACAGGGGAAACATTCTGTAACAAAAATTGGCGACTCCACTGGGGAGGGACTAGTCTTTCCTTGGATTGTCTGAATCATTTGCCTACCTTTACATCTTGTTTGTTTCTTGTTTCTGATCAAATTCCTCTTCTCCCTTATTCATTGAAGATATCACAGAGACATTGATTTATTTTTATGAGTTTTTATCCTTTTTGAGCAAGTTTCTAAACTTTTCAGGAGGGTGCCCCTCCCTTGCATTTCATACCAGGGCACCACCTACCTCACCGGTGCACCCTAGAAGCCTTACAGAGGATGTCATTATCTGAATGGAGCCCCCCAGAGCCTCCTATATATCATCATTCCCATAACTGGAACTTAGTCTGCTTGAGAACATGGATGCCATTCCCCCTGTTTTGGCATGTTTGCCTCCTTCTGCTTGCTCTTTCTCAGTCTGATCTTGAAGGGCATTTTTCCTGTAGACTCCTGATTATATTGACATTGTTTGGATTCAGGATTTGATGTTTATCACTCATTTTTACCTTTGATGAGATTTTGAGCCTCTTCTACATTGCGAGATTGGTCCACTTTGCTTGGTATTTGTCCTGTGATCTTTTGATTATCTGATCGATTAGAAGAGTCTGCAAAGGTTTGTTTGGTCTTGAGTTTATGTTCAATATTCTTTAGAACAAATCATTTTTTTGAATAATTGAGATCCTTTTTCTTACCACAACATAGCTTGAATGCTTTCTTTTTCCTTCTCATCTTTAAGGATTGTTGAGTGATTTCCTCTTTCATTGTTTGTGTTCTTTGAGTCTTGTCACTGTTTTGAGTGCATTTCTTGTTCGATCTTATTACTTCACATGACTTTGTATCTACATCGGATTATTACGTTGAAATAAAGCAAGTATAAATAAATTTAATTAGATTTAGGTTCATTGCATTTATAATCAAACGAACAGAAATTGATTGCATTCATAGTTTTAGGTGGTAAACTGCATTGGGTTTATGCATTTGGAATGGAAAATGATTCTTCTCCTTTCCATAGATAGAGTCCATCGAACACAGAAAGATTTGCATCTCATTATGTTGCACTCTTTTGGATTCGAAGTCACGAACATCATCAATTTTGCTTCCATACCCTTGAGTAAACAATATCCTAAAAATCAATACACTAATTAAAATCCATCTAGAATTTTTCTTTCTGGGCAATCTGGAAACCTACATTAGCTTAAGTGTATGGATTTTGATTAGGTGTTGAGAATAATTTTCCAAATCCATAAAAAAGAATATAATTTTTTGATAGGGCATGAAAACCCAATTGTCATATAAGCATAGCCAGGACCCCCATCTCACACAGGAGCTAAACATGAGGTCATGTGTGGGAGAGCAGGGAAGATTTCCCCTCCAAAGCTTAACCAATCATAGAGGAACGAGCATATACTAGGGGTTCTTCCTAAGAATTGGTTTTTTTCATTTTGTCTCAGAGCTTTGTTAATCTTGAATCCATTTGGGGTCCTTTGGAGTCTTACCAGGACACTTGTCTTTAGTTCTCTTGAAGAATTTCGAACTTGATATCCTGCCCATACGTTTGATTGTGACCATCGAATATACCTTCATAGAGGATGACTATGAGTTGGTAAACTTTGTGGCGTTTGTCTTTATGGTTCATACACGAGGTGATGGCAGAGGGGAGTCTTTGTTGTACCTGGGTTAGACGTTGGTCAAACTCACTCGGGCTCCTTGGAGGGTAACCCACAGATATACCGTGAGGGAACTTGCACTAAGTTGTAAGTTTGTTAAGTAGGTCACCAACGTAACTGATCCACCCGCTCTATCTCAACCCCTTTTTCATATTGATCCTACAATGTTGGATTTCATCACTAACTAGTGCGTTCATTGTGAAAGGGTTTGTTTGTTTGGTTTGCTTCCTAGATTTTTAGCGTGTGTTGTTTCTTTCCCTAGAAATCCCGTGCGGTTGAGTCCATATCTATGGCATCAGTTCCTCGAAATACCAATGAAGGAACCCCTTTTTCTTAGGACACCATTTGTTTCTCCTTCTATGGGACACATTGGTCCTCCTTATATCGCTACTTTGACTCTTCCTGGACTCACTATTGGGTTACCAGTCTGGTTTTTTTCCACTATGGTAAATGTAAATGTTCATATTGCTTCGTCAGTAAGCATTCCACCCCGGGAACATCAACCTCACATTGATCCTCTACCTTCTTCACCTGTAGGTTCTTCTTCTTGTTCTTCCTCTTAGCTTAATGAAATCTCTGCAGCTAGTAACCAAGTAGATAACAAGTAGAAGAAAAGGAAGATTAAGAAGAAGAAACATAAGCTAGGACGTAAACTTACGACCATTGCAGGGCATGTTGGAAGTGATCAACTAACTATTTTTCATCATGTTGGGAGTGTTGATAATGTCCACAAGTGCACCAAGACACATCACAAGCCCAAATTCCCTTGCAGGATTTGTAAGGGTGACCACCTTCTTTAAGATTTCCCTGGTATTCCCAAGGTTGTAGAAGTGTGTTCTTAGGGTCATCAACCCGCTTCATCAACCATTGCACATCATGCCGGTGACAAACCATCAACTAGTGATAATCAAGTTGGAAGTGAGAAGGGTAAAGTCAAATTTTGTAATGTTCCTGACTTGGCTAGTCTAGGAAATGTTTTTAATGTGTATGCAGGATCTATTGTTTACAGCATATAAATGATCATACAAACAATAAATGCGACAAAGGACTGCAAAGTTTGTATTATGATATCTCTGCGGATTACAATAGGCCAAATGAGGCTGAATAAAATAACAACACTCGGCTAGATCAGAAGACAAAAATATCTTAGCCAGAATACAAATAAGCAACTAAAAGATAATACTCGGAATATGTGAGTGTTGCAGAATCAATGGGTGCACTGGGAATATGGAAGCTATGATGGTAACTTCTGGAAGTCTGGAAAGTTCACCCTGGGAGTTATACTTCTCGGAATGGCCTGGAAAATGTCCCAAATGATGTGCCCTGCTCTAGTCCCCAGTACTGGTATATGTCGGACCCCTCTGCTGATGAGTTTAGACCCCGGATGGATACCCCTGGGGGAATGTGCCACTCTTCTTCCGGAAAAATGCATCCTAGTGATTATGTTGTCGGAATCGGATGAGATATGTCTCAAAACGACCGCCTTGGTCTACTAGGAAATGGATCGGAAGGGTTTCCCTAAATCTAGTCTGATAGTTTCTCTGGAACCCCAAATGTGTCTGCCAAACGTGTCGCACGTCTAAGTCTGGAAAATGTGTCCCAGTTGATTCCTCCATTGGAATGTGATGGGGAACCAGGAAAAATATGTGCCTTTCCCTCCTCGCAAATGGGTCGGAGGGAAATCTCGGAATTCCCCCTGGATGGGGTAAGTCGACCCAAAACCCTCTTAGAAGTTGCGCCCTCACTCTCGATGAATGTGCCCTTGTTGTTGAACACTATGTAACTACTTCTAAAGAAGGATGGAAGACCTTAATGATATTCTCGGTGACTAGGGTGTGTCTCTCAACACCGAAATCAACCAACTGGTGTCTTCCTCCTGGAATCCACTAAACTATCTCTCATGAGATGTGCCTCTCTCCTTAATGACAAGTCATAATCTGCATAATGATGAATTAGGTCGCTGACCCTTCCTTTATAGCTTTCCAAAACCCTAAATCATGGTGAAACCCTAATTCACTGTTGACTTCCAAAACCCTAAATCACCGTTGAAACCCTAATTCACTGTTGACTTCTATTTTTAGCTCATAATGACTTAAAAGCGCTTTTAACCCTTTTTAGTTCAATGTCACTTTTCGAATATAACACCTGTGACTGGAGTGACCTCTAGTAACCCTATTTACCCCTCTTTGGCCCTGGATATAGTCTAATGGGGTGGTTTAGACCATTAATCCTCCTCTCTAGAGCTCCTATTTGGAAAGGGACATTACAGTCCTCCCTTCCCAAAATTGCTTGTCCTCAAGCAATACCAGTCGAGGGTGCTGCAACAACTGCTCACTCTCCCAAGTAGCATCCTCTACTAGAAGCCATCTCCATCTGATCAAACACTCTCTGATGACCCTACTCCTCAGTTTCCACTCCTGGAACTCCAAAACCTCCTCCGGAACTAACTCCAACTGTCCCTCCTCATCCAATGGGGGAAGCTCCTCTGATGTGATAATGAATTATCCCACTGCCTTTTTTAGGCAAGACACATGGAACACATTATGAATCTTTCTCCCATCTGGAAGCTCTAGCTCATAAGAAAGTCTTTGTTTACATTCGGTGATGAGATTTTCTTCTCCAGTTAAGAACAAGTCATCCACATACAGTAGTAATATTATTGGTTCATTATCCATAATTTTGAAGTAGATATTTGAGTCTTCTTTACTCTTGGTAAAGCCTAAGCTCGTCAAGAAACTGTCTATATGGCCATA